>JAQFYB010003679.1:0-18624 GCA_034694085.1 Pogonognathellus longicornis | reverse complement strand
CCATATTGAACATTTGTAAGACAAATGAAAATATCCCATGTATTATTGCTATTAGACTTAGATGAGACACCCTGTACCTAATATTAAGTGGCTATTCATGAACATAACCTTGAAATATTAAACCATTTAGAGTTTATACGAGTGAAGCATATTATACATAGTCTGCAGCATATTTTACACAGATTTTACCATAGTTTGTTCCGCATGTTTTGGATCTTAAAATACTTTCAGCCCTAAAATATTTTGGGCTCAAAATACAAAATGGCCTATGTGATCTTAAAATACAAAATACCGTATGATTCTGTCAAAATTTTGTCACTGTTTTCAGTTTTCATATTTCGCCCAGGCTTGTCCTATATGTATGTATTCGTGTTATACTCCTTGTATAGATATTAGATATATAACATAATAAGGCACAGGCTACGCAGTAGTTTATTCTGTTCTTGAAGAACGAAGGAAAGGAGTCATACGTAACTTAACGTAACTTAACGCTTAGGAGTAGAAAATAACTTTGTCTCGTCTTCAGAGAAATGAAATTATGATATTATGATATTTCTGTTATGAGAGTCAGTTAAAAGGCGCGTGTATTCACAAATTCAATTAAGACTCTCACACCATACCATGAATGAGAATTGAATGCACGACATGACAATTTTAGACAAGGAGTTGATGCACAGGAGTACAAGGTAATGTATTCATGTTGTTTTTGAAATACTACTGCTGTATATAATACATTAGAGCTACAACACTTATAGTCATATTATGGGGATATTAAACATTCCATCAAATGACTACTTATATTTAAGACACAACACAATCTCAGGGGTTTTCATTATCCGTTATCTCTACATGAAACACTTATATTATTTCAAGTTTGAGTTAACCATAGATTCCTATAGTGTCGTATATGCATATTATACATTATGCACCTTATAAATTATTAACATGATGAAATGTGACAAATGATTCATACAGCACTACATCGGAGAAAGATTGGAACGTTGAAGAAAATAGAAAGTAGGACATCGTGTGTAAAAGTAACGGAATAATCAACCACTTGTTGTAATCAGCCTCCTTCCCTTCCTTTCTCTCTCTCTCTCAAACAATTCGCAATAATAGGTACTTTAAAAACTAGTAAAAAGTTTTGTGCTAAAGTTAGTTGTACTACTAGTTCTAAGTAAAAGAAGATGGAAGTGAGCATTATTATTAGCATTAAAACTTAATTTGTTTTTGTTTACGTATTGCTTACATAACTTTACACAAGGTATGGTTTTATATGCATATGTTGTACAGATATAGGATTTTAAAATTAAAAGCGATATAAGATTTTGGTGGGCATAACACTACTATAGGTACCTATTTACTTTGTATTTAAAGTTTACAGTGAGAATTAATTGCTAACCAGCTTGATATTCATTTCGTGAATGTTTACAATTAAAAACTAATGTCTGAGTGTAGTAAACTCTGATGATATGATCAAAGCCTACGATTTTCTGCATTTGAGACCTCCATAGTGGTCATTAGGTAATGTACTATTTACTATTAAGCACTTTATTATAAAACAGGGTTAGTTTCTTTGGATCGGTGATTTTAAGTCTGAACTCAGTTTTAATAAGAGTTCCAAAAGGTTAGATTTAAGGTTGTACTAAGTCCATACAATGGTGAAAGCAGTGTTACAATGCTATAGTTGGTAGCATATAGTAGTTTTATGTAATCAAACCCTTTCTCAGTCTGTGGTATGTGTCTAAGTACATTTTCCGTGACTTTTCTTGACATTTCCAAAAACCTTATGGCTCTCTCTTCAGTTTTCTGGTAGGTCTACGGTGCAGAGTATATTACAAATACACGCGGTGCTGTTTTTACTTTGTTTTGATAGAAAACCATAGGAAACTAATCCCATCTAAGAAACTTTGTAGAAAAGGGCCACAAAATCAACTGTGTAGTGTCTTGAGGCAGCCTTAATACACATTTATTAAGATTAATTGCATGGAACTAGGTGTGAGAGAGAAAATCAGGTCTCTTGATAAAAATTACAAGCGTCAGACTCCGTTGGAGTAAATGACATGAACTTCATTGTAAAGAATCTTTCTCTGTGGTTCTGTGTCCTCCAGCGACAGAAAATGCTTACTCCACATGTGAGACAACTATTTCATCAGGGTCTAACCCGCGTCACATAAATATACGAGATTACACCATCTAAGCTACCTACTTACAATATTTCCCACTCTGGGGCAGGATTTTACTTCCCAAGGAGTTGAGTGAGACACAGAGCTGAAAGAGTAGTCTTAAGCTACCTTGCTCCCAAACTAAATCAACCGATTCCAAGGTTATGCTCTAAGTAAAGCTAATGGATTATTTTCATTTATCAGAAAAATGTCGAGAACTCACGTCACCAGGTCACAAAAATTCTTTAAGCAGGATACATTATTTTCTGATAAATCCTTCGCCCAGAAAAACAAATAAGTTTTAAATGGGACTTTCTGAGCCGCTACTAAATGTTACGAAATGAATTGTTACCTTATAATCTTATTCCATTTATTTTTTGAATAATAAGCCTGCTATGCATATAATATAGGCAATTTTAGATACCGAAATAATTCAACATAAATAAAACTATCGCATAAATCTTTTTGCGTTTCAATACTTTACTAACTCCATGTAGGTTTATTCAGTAGGTACTATTTATTCTGATTAGTTAATCATGTCATTCATATTCATTCTAAAGTAAAATTAAAAAAGAGAAAGTAAGTGTAAGCAGAAGCTAAAGCGTGAATGTTCATGTACCTAAAATTTTAACTTTTTAACTTGAAAAATTAGTCAAATTTGTTTTGAACCCAGCAAAGGAAATGGTAATTAGCACATCAGTTTGCAAAACTGTCAGAAGTTGATGTGAAATCGGTTAATTGTGAGATGGTTCTAATATGCACTAACTGTGACGTATGTAAAAGTTCTTGGACATTTGTCATCAATCTGGGCGCAGTAAAAGACGATAAAATATTTTAAAACGACATGACTATGAAAATGAGACGTATTATTATCAGAATATCTTTTCTTTGCTTCACTGTAGCTGAAGGAACATTTGGAACATTATTATTATTACTATTATATAAATGTAACACCATTGCCATCAAGTATACACCACTCATTGAACATATCTGTAGACGTATGTAGTAAGAATAGGTCTAGTAGTATTGGTAGGTACTTCTTCCTATAATAATATTGTATTCTGCCTTTCAGGTTGAGCAGGAGCGGAGCGATGCTAATCTTATCGTTTGATTTTCCTGTTCAAACAAACGGAAAGTCCTCTTTCAGCGTAGCATAGGAAAGTGATTTGATTTGTGAAAGGAATTTGTTAGTTTGACAACTTGACTCTAATCTTATCTTGTGCTTCATCAGACACAAAACGAATAACATTGAAATAACAGTCCACCAATCTGTCTTGGTACGAATACCTACTCTACTTTAGCTTATACTAATACTAAGTATACTTACTTACAGTATTAGTATGTATGTATGTATGTATGTAGGTATACAATATATAGCTTGTCTTACTAAAATTCTCACGGAGAGTCTTTTCGTTTACAAATACCTGCTCTACTTCACTTTGCTATGTGCTATGTCTATGTATACATGGGAGAAGAAGAAGGATTTCGTAGATCCTTTTGTAGCGTAGCGGTGTTCTATTGAGACACATCAGAGATTAGGCTTCTTCTCTCTCAAGATTCGCACAAGCAAGAGAGACAGAAAAGGAAAAGGCCTGGAGACAGAAATTGGATTTTTGATTGTACGAATAAATCACAAACAGTGAGCAAATACTATTGCTACTGCTTTTGCCTCGTTTTCATCTTTATGAGTTTTTTTGTGTCTTTTGTTCTTGGATGTTCTTGGATGTTGAACTGCGTAACTTTTAGAATGTCATACTTATGTCAATTAGTTCATGCCAAGATTTACAAAATATAAATGTATCAGCACGAGAGTGTATTATCTGTAGGTATTTACAAACAAATGTGTTTTTGGAGTTTGCTGTTTTGCATTTCGTGTTCTTGAATTATCTTCGACTTGTGTTTCAACTTGTGACTCTCTACAAGCAATAAGCAAGGACATATTTTTGTTTTCTTAAGACTTGATATAAATTGACTCACATTTAATCTTCAGCGACTTTCTTGACACAAGGGGTTTCTCACTCAACCATGGGTTATCCGCCTTGCACATTATAATGCTGTCATCGTCCTGTACTTCAGGCTTAAATGGAAGTGTGTAGCTCGTGATATTGTCAGCGTCGGATTTCTGGAATTCAGTCAAAGAAAATACTGTGAGATGTAGCAACAAAATTTTGAGTACACACTACACTACACACACACACATATTATTGTATGCATTCGGACTAAAAAAAGATACGACATAGTCACTTCAGTCTGTTCTCGGAATGCTATCTTGGATTTTCTAACGAAATCTCCGATAATAGCTTAAACTCCATATCTCAAAACTAATAATAGAAACTGTCTGTCAACACAAGTAAGTTTTAAGTGGTAGCCATCTCCAATTTATTTTTTGCTGCTTCCAATGAAAATTCACTTAGGTAATGTACTTCACGGTATATTTATATACCTACCTACTCTACTACATAAGGTGTACATACCGTTATGTAAATAACTCAAAGCCATTCATTGCGAGAATCAACACTTGTATCGTAGTATGTTCGTCTAAAAGTTGTCCTTGCCGTATTTATACAAAATTAGTTTGCTTAAATCAATACTGTGGTTTGTAAGTGCACATGACATTGGTGTGTTGTGTGTAGCACCTCAATTACATTTACTGTGACTTTCCATTAGCTCAGAGCAATTACAGACATGAGTACACACGCGTTATTCTGTACGAGCTTGTTTGTTGCACTTATCTGTATTTTTATTGTAATTCTTATTGCATGTGTTGCACGTGTAAATAGTCCAATTTTTCAGTTTGAGTTTAGCTCATGACTTTTGTATTAGTCTGTCACTGTCAGTCCAAAGGGAGCATGGGAATAAATTTTAACGAGGTGAAAGTAAATATGAATAAGTCAGCTAAAACTTTCTAACACATCTTTCTATATACATGTACAGTGTACAGTACATGCACACATACATACTATAATACTTGTACAAGTAAAGTAAGTGTTTCATGCACACATACGTACGTATCATTCAGAAATTTCCCTAAATGTAAGTAACTTTAGCATCAGTTGCTCGGTCGTCTCATGTCAAATACAAACTACACATGATACACTACACACTACAAAGCAATTTTGACTATGACTCTACACACTACACACGTCTAGTACGTAGAATTTAGAATCGAGCACACGCAACGCAATAAGTAAATCTACCACCGCTGGATAAAGTGTATTTGTCCATATATTTGCTCAAGCAACTTTTTACACGTATGCACTAGTATACCTACATGTTTATACGTGTGTGTGTGTGAGTGTGTGTGCTATCTGTAGTTGCAGGAATAGCTGTAGTGGTAGCAAGTGCAGTAAAGCATTCAGCTTTCAATAGTTCCCAAATGGATCAAGTAGATTTCTTGAGAATCCTTCGTACCAAGGGACAAAATGAAACATGACGATGACGGTAATACAATTGTAGAACGGAAGGGATGCTTTCATATACGTATACAGATTACAGACATTCATTTCTAACTTCCCTATGTGTTTTGGCTTCACTGTGTGTTTTAGTAGCTCTTTTGCCCGTCTCTGTCTCTCGTATATATATACTTATATATATATATATATATATGTGTTAAGGCTAAGAAGGCTCTGATCATTGAGTCAAGTACAACTTTTCTTCTCTCTGAGTCAAATACAGTTTATCTATACAATCCTGCTTGTCATATCATAATATAGGTACTATAGCACTTACTATGATGTTGAAATTCATGTACAAACATATATTAGGTACCTAGTAATGCATACACCAATAATATACACAGACTTCCTTTCTTTCTGATAGTAATATCTGTCGCTCTTACTGTGTTTACACTTTCAACAGGAAAGCTTTAGAGAGTGTAATACTCCTGCATGTATGTAAAGTATGTCTATGTACATAATATACTAGCAAGTACAAAGTCTAAGTTGTCCATACTTATGTCATGTATGTATACAGCTCAATTTTCTCGTTTAGCTGCACAGGAGATATTTTAGATTGTTTTGAACGTTATACTTCACCCAAGGAAAATTGCCTTTGCTTTACTTTATTTCTTATTGTAAGACTGAAGACGGTCGGCTGCACAAAAATAACTACAATACGAGTATTATTCCCTGTAAATATAATTTAGGGAGCGCAGTGTGTGTTTAGTTATGTTTCTACGTTGTGCAAAGCAGGCATGATACATTGATTTAAAACGAAATGTGCACAGAATCAGCTACTGTAATGTAAAACAAGGTATGTAAAGAATGAAGTAATATCACATCATTCTTACCTACCTTAGAATACATACACACACGTTCCTTTTGGAATTGTATTGTATGGTGAAAGCAAAGTGAGAGCGTGCAGTGCATGTAACTTAGTACAACACACAGAAAAGTTGTACATAAACATCAATATATCATCACACGGTAATATAATAGTGATGTACACAAGTACATTCTATTACTATACATGTAGTAGTAAAAGTAGTAAGGATTGTGGATATGTGTTGTATTTTCCTTTAAGTGCACATACGGACACAACAGTATGTTGTAGCAGTAGGAGAATAGTAGCAGAGTGGTGGTGGTGTGTTGGATGTGAGTGTATTTACCTACTCACCTTACAGCAATGTATGAAATGGGAAAAGTTTCCCTGATAACTTTGTTTGTTAGAGGCAAGTTGAGAAGTTTGTGTGTAGTTTAAGCCGTAAGTTTCCTTTGAACTGAATGGAGTATGATACTGTAGTAGAAAAGTGTATGCATATTGTGTGTACATTACTAGTAGTAGTAGTACGTGTATGTAGTAGAACTGATTTAAGAGCATGCAACATAATGTTAAACGTAGGAGTAGGACCATATACCACCGCTAAGTAACAGGAGTTCCTTTGCGTCTGCATAAGTTACCCGGCACAGATACAAAGTGACTTTTGTATATCGGTATGTGAATGTACATGGTACATGATGACTGGTATATTATGGGACTGCATTACTATACATTAGGTATGCATACAGTTCTAATGTGTAAGTGGGGTGATACACTTTGTATATATGTGGTGAGGTTTAGTAGGCAAAAACTGTTTGTAAGTTGAGTAATATGACTACTTGCTCTTTGAATTTCTCTTTTCCTTCTCTTTTCAGTTTCAATTTTGTGTAAGTTGTTTGTTACAATATATGAAGAGGAGTTCTCCTGAGTTTGGCGTTTAGTTTAGCACTTAAGGTATCCGCCATAGATTTTGTGAATGTAGAACGAGAGCGTTTACCTTTGCAATTCACTTAACACTGAACTGGGGAAGAATAAGGGAAGGAAGAGAATCTGCAAAGAATGTTTTTATGATAGATGATTACAATTTGATATTTGGGTCCTAGTCGTCTCTGCATTTTCCAGAATTCCATCTTGACGGTTGGATAGGCTCCTGCCGTTTTGCATACGATGTTGTAAGAAGCCCCTGCAGTCATTTGATCCGGAATCTCCAGTTCAATATGTTTCACTCCCACTGAAATCCAAAAGGAAATTCAATTCAATCGTCGGAACGGAATAATATCCTATCACATCAAATCTCTGTTCTTATCAACACTTTCGTTTTATGGCTATGTACTACACTTGTTTGCCCTATTCATGCATTTATAGACAACCCTTCCATTGCGTGTCATCATTGTTACCCACTAAGTATTTCTTTCCTGCTAATTTTCCACCTAGTATTACAGAGTATGTAGGTATTTTGTTTTCCTTGTAAAATATTGTCAATTTAATTAATGCACTAAATTTCATCATAAGTTATTAATTGTGGTATTCTGCTTTATGGTACTTCTGCTATATATACAGCATTTCTGTGTACCGCTGCTTGGCTATAGCTTATAGAAAACTTGAATGTTTTACACAGTAGATTTGGGCATATATAAATTCAATTTTACTTTCATTCAATTAATCAATAACTACTGTAGTATAATTATGTATGTAGTATGTATACGTTAGCGTTACTTGTACAGGAACAAACAAAATGCTATTTTTGTCAAAACAAGTGAAAACTCTTTTCAAATATTTACGGACTAAAAGTTTTCTTTCATAATAAAAGCTGTGAAGGTTAGCATAATATTTGTAATGTGTACCTAGTACCTACTACCTACATACTACTGCTAAAGGCATTATTCTATGATGGTACAATTTTCAAAATTAAAAAATTGAGTCTACAAGATTTGTAGATTGTTCTAAAAATAAATAGTAGTAGGTACTAGTGGTACTACGATAAGTTGTTTACTTTTGCAACTATGCAATAGCATTTGATTGTGAATGTGTGTGCTCTGTTTACAAAGTAGTACCATGATACCTATGCAATTAAATGTAAATGTGTCTTTACTGGCAGATTTTATTGCAAATGCAAGGATATTAATTATCGTGGAAACCTCCGCAATAGGCTTTCACTTGTCCTACGTTTACACTTTCCACACATTACATTATGACTGAATGTGGGTGCAAATGACAGACAGTTACTACTCTGGGTACACGAATCATGTACTTTTGTTCATTAATACGTACATGTTAATTTTCCAAGCAAATACACAATTTGCTACAGAGAGGACAAGGATTTTAATTCTGATTTTGTGTTCCTTGGAGCATTTATTGAATTCTATATAGTTGTTTGTCTAAATGACTTGACTCGGGATTCGTCACGTAGACAGGCGACATTAACACGCTGGATTGAATGACAAACAAATGAGAATCTTTGAAGCAAACACATCTGTTTGTCTGCTACTGGTTATATATTATACACATATATATCAAATATCTACCATGTCATGTGTATAAAGATCCACTGATAATACACTGTTATCCTATATCCGACTATTGTCGTAGTATTTGTACTACACACGTAATGTAGTACATCTTCTTTTACATCTTTATTTGTATAACGAGACACGTGCGCAGATGACGCGGACGAAAACTTTTCTGTTCATGATAGTTACAAAATTTACACATTAGTTTGTAATAAGTTTCATTTTCATATCCGTATAATGGAGACTTACACGTAAATGCTATACGTATAACTATAACTACCTACGTAATAATACTGATCGTGTATCCGTGCAAAATTGCTTTCACTACTCGTCTCGTTGTGAAAAAATTAACTGTCACCAATTTTCTCCCTGAAATAAAATGTACAGAATGGGAACATCCTCTTCCTTCCTACATGTATAAGTACTAGCTATGTATAATGCACACCCTGCCATCATTGTACCACGATCATCGTCTTTTCCTCCTTCATCGCTTACACATATGTATAAAGTTTAAAATCAACATATTATTACAAAGTGTAAATTACGGAGTTAAATGTGGCTAGTAAAGTTTTGATTTGAGTTGAGCTACACACCTCCACAGAAAGAGAGTATAGAAAAGAGAGTGCCTAGTATGCGAGTGAACAGACACACACACAGAGCTTAGATTTCTTGTACAATAGAGTCGAAAAAGAGGGATGAGAGGATTTGCCTGAGCGGCGGAACTTGACTCGGGCGGATAAGAGAAGAAAAGTATGAAAAAGAAGCCTCAAGAGGATGACGGATGAAGAACCTGATTCAGGAGCTGATTTTTGCTCTCTTATTCGTCTTGCGTTGCATTGCTAAGTTGCCCTAGACTTCTTTCCCTCTTTTCTTTTTTATCACTTGGGGATTTTCCTTTGCATCATTCTACACAATTTTAAAAGGCATCGTTCTGAGTTTTTGGTTGCTTTAGCTGCCAGCTTTACTCTTTGCCCTTTCTTTTTGAATATACATGCTACACGCTACATACATCGTAGTCACCCAACACACCATCAACTTTACCTACAACCTCAGACTATTTTTTTTCAACCTAGCCCAGCTAAACATGTTAAGGAGAAAGGGAATGAAAGGCAACGCGGATTTTTCATAACTCGCTCTCTCACTCTCTCTTTGGAATGTAATGCAAGTATACAGAATACATAGTTTTCATAGCTACTACACACACTACACACACTGACTGATGCATGTACAAAGAAAGGAGCACCAAGAATATGTTTGGTACATAGAAGAAGGAGTTCGTTTCCTTAGTAGTTCAATTCAGAGTTACTTATACTCTTATTACGTATAATTTCGCTAGTACCAGTTCAGTATTTTTCTTCTTCCTTATTTCTTAGAGTACATAATATAGTATTGCTAAGCATAACAGTAAGTAGGTACATACATATACATAACATCGAGCACACATGTAAGTGTTTGTATGTGCATGTATGTACCTATAGTGTATTCTCATATATAATGTGTGGATGAAATGTATGGAAGGCAATGCAAATCTTTTAGGTGAGCATTATAAATATGCTCACACGGCTCCCACTTGTGCCTCAATTCATGTGTGTGTAAATTTGAGCTGAAAGGAAGGATGTTCCCAGAGAAAGTCGGATGTAAATGGCATTTTTCATTTTTCACATCAGGTTTGTGTCAACCCGAGACCTACAAATATACCATTCATTCCATACTTAACTTAACTCGCTAACTTGAGCGAACCTGAGCTCAACTGAACTTTCTCTCAAAAGTTTTAATGTAATCTGAGCACAAGAACGAAGAGGCACTGTCATGTAAGGCTTTACACGCTTTCTTCTGTCCCATGCAACTATATACATTCTAACCTTAACACTAGTATTCTTATTCCCAGTTCCGACTTTGGTGTATATTCTACCACCATACATACACCCATACACCACTTCTATATAAACACATATTATTTTATCTTCACCTTCGGGTTATTCCTCTTAACACAAGTAGTAGAGTATAAGTATTACTATTATACTATGCAAATGTTTAATATAGTCGTTGTATGTACTTATGTATGCATGTATGTGTGTCTCTTGCTAAGACCAAGAGTGTACTAATACTTATACTCTAATATTATTGGTGTGCTACAATATTCGTGTAGGTATAAATACGTGACTATACTTTTGCATCCTCCTCCTCTCTTTGCCTCACTTGTCCTACATACATGGATTCTGTGAAGCGACACCGACTGGGCTCGGCTGTTGTGACACGGTCTGGCTGCTGGAGTCTTCTGGAGTAGGGTAATCTATTTCAATATAATACAACTCTGTGTGCACTCGTCTCTTAGTCTTTTAGTAGTATTTTAGGAGTAGAAGCTGTAGGAATGGTAATATACGAGAGAGATGCAAGATGTAGAAGATATTAGTGTGTGTGTTTGTGTGTGTGGCTATGACATAACATGGCATCACAACCAACTATGTAGTCTTAGTCTTTAGAAGTAGTTGTACATAGTAGTAGGAGAGTAGTACACAGTTAATCGAGTTCGCAAGCCACAGTTCAGTTTCCATCCGAATAGCTTAGCCTTTCATCCAGGCGATACCATGTGACTCATATCAAATTCAGACTGATTGTACACTGAGTCGACTGCCTGCATCGATTAAACTTAGTTTTACTTGCTTTACTGCTTTGGCTTTTCTGGAATTCATTCTTTACAAACATTCTGTGTTTAGGTATATAGAGTATGTAAGTAGTCAGAGTATTATTATGTATTTTATGTAGCCAGGAAACCTCAGAAACGATAAGCAAAGAAAAAGTTTGCATGTAATGATATATTATGTGAGCGTGAATGTAAATGTGTAACGTGTTTCTCCAATCTTCAGTGTTTTACAAATTATATTAGGATTTTATATAACTGTGTAATAAAAAACTATTAAGGTACATATCTCTATAGGCTATGTGTATGATCTATTAAGCATAAGAAATACTTGAATTTAGTCGACATGTATTTTTGTATATTTAATGCATCTGTATATAGCGATGGTAGTGTGTAAGAAAGATTCATGGATGAAACTTATTTAGGTATAAAAGCTGTATTTAAAAAGACAGTGTGTAGGCTGAGTAGAAGGTATGTATAGATAATCCTAAAACAACTACCAACCTTATAGTAAACTACGTAATGCGATTTTCCTATGGAATTTATAAAGAATGAAAATTGGAGCAAGTGAACTGCAACCGTAACATGTAAGCAAAGTGATAATGTAAAAGGCGGTAATGGAAGCGAGTAGCATCCTGTAAACATCCTTAAGTGCCTAGAAACTCGAGTTGGAATATCATCAAGGTTGTATATCAAAAGCGAGGTTGTATGTGTATTACCCATCCCATATCTTTCAAAAAACATTTATATCGTTTATGCCCTATATTCATTTCCTTATAGCTAAAAGTGTATTCGTGCATGTGCATATGGATTTATATATGCACATCAGTGTAGTACTACGTAGTATGATGTATGAGAGATTGTACTTACGATATACATCAAGGTTGACTAAATGCTCCAGTTTCGTCTCGTTGTTGTTTGAGGCTTGACAAGTGTACAAATCTTGACTGTGATCCCGACCCAAGTTAGTGATGCTCAATTCATTGGTCGCGTAATTGTTTCCTACCATCTCAAAACTTGTATCCACCATAACACCGTTTCGGAACCAAGTTACCGATGGCAAAGGTTTGCCTGCAAGCCAAAAGAGAATTTATCCATAGCATCATCATTCCCATACATACATAAATAACCAACTTTTCATCGTCCTCGTATTAAATCGTAAAGAAACACGTTGTATACATTTTACGAGTGTATTATACACTATAGATACATGAATTGTTTAAACTGAGTATTTTAACGATATTAATCTCTCTAATTAATTGCTACACGGTCAATTACTCATTTTAATAAATATGATCACACAAATAGGCAACGATCTTCCCATTAATTACAGCTGAGATTAATTCACATAATTTTCCAATTTGTAGTTGGTATGTTTTAACAAAAATAGAATATTTTGCCACTCAGAGACGTATCAAACAATAAAGAATATGACATCTACCGTGGCTACGTAGCCACTACCTAATAGTTGTACGTGGTATATAGGAGTGCATTGCATAAAATGATGTAATTACGTTTATTGCAGGAAAATAATGGTTTTTCCACTTCCACGGGTAATATAGAATGAAATTGCATTTTGCACGCGCTTTCGTTAGTTAGTTTAGTAGCAGTAGTATACAATTACGTTTAAAAATAACAGTAGGAAAATTAGAACTAATGGTAAGTAGGTAATGATACAGTTCCATTGTATGGCATACCTTGCTACATACAACTACTGCATACCTAGTACCTATATACCACATTATAAAAGGGAAGCATTACTCGCTACATTATTATTTCGACAGTTCATAAGTAACTATTAGAGTGGCACACACAGAGAGAGTAAAACCATGGGATGTGAACCTTATTGAGTATTATCTGTTTGTACCATCAGAATATTAATAGCCATTTAGCCAAGTCGAATCACCAAGAACGTGTGCCTCTGTGTATATACTTCTCTTCGTCTCTAACAACTTGACTGGTAACAACGTTTGCATTAAGATGTCGAATTTCCAAGCTGACTCAGGCTGAGGAGACTGAGTGTTCCCTATGTGTATATTGAAAGTCTCAAGTTGTACAATTGGAACTGTGTCCCATTGCACAGCACTATGAAGAAAGCTGCGTGAGTAAAAGTGAGTTCTGCTACAACTACACTCCTTGCCTCTTCTTCGACAACACTCAAGACTCAACTGAGTGAATACAGAAGAAAAAGACGAGCTGAGTTGGAGAAGCCAATTGAGAAAACAAGAATGTGTTTTTTACGTGAAATGAGATCATCCGTTTTTCAAGTGACTGTCTTCTATATACTTTGTACAAACACACACACGCATCCAGTATTCTACTTCACACAGAGAGAAAGGCTCTCTTTTGTATGCACGCATGTTATACTCCTACTACACGTACTTCCCTCTAGCTCTCTGTGTGTGTAGTGAATATATTCACCAACACTCTCCTCTTTCTATCCAGTCTCTTTGCCTTTACTTTTCTTTTTGACTTCATACAGATGCTTTGGCTCTACTACGGTTTCCCTTGTTCGTCTCATCTCGTGTTGCCATACATTTCTTGGCTCAAACTAACTCGGAGCCTTTACACAGCTATATACATGTATACTACAAATAGGAAGGTATAATATAGGTATAGGGGTTGTATGTATAATATAAGGTAGTGATGGTACAGTATAGTTAAGGGGTGCCTACTACCTACGTCGTTACATGCACTCTTAGCATATTACTATGTACATGGTAGTTGACTTGAGCTCAGTTGACTGAGCTTGATTAGAATGCTCAACACGTCCACCGGAGGAACACACAAATGCATGGGAAACGAGAGAAATTGAGAAAAGTCGGCAAGTGAAAATTTTCTCACTGCATTGCAGATTTCTTTCTGGCATGTTGGCCGTGCGATTCTGTGAGAAGATATGATACGAAACACATTACATATCCAATCCTACGTTCAAAAGTGTACTGGGAGTTTTTATATAAATAAGGATAAGTAAGTAAAAGAGTTGTACTTGTATGGCTGGGCCATCGTAGAAAACTATCTGTAGTACAGTAGTGGTGCTACGAAAGGGATGAAAAATAGTCAATAATCTTTTAGCAGAATTCGCCTATCCATTCAAAAGAACAGACTCACTCAGTTTATTCTATGTACAGTCTACTTTATTTCTTGGGTAATGTAACTTGCCAAAGGGGACCCAGTGAAAACAAGTACCTATATATGTATATAATATACCTACAGCTGACTATTTTCCAGTAATACTAATATCGCCAAGCTTTCTTTTCTAAAACCAATACCTACAACACAAGAACCAATGGTATTAGTCTCTATATAAATACCTACATACCTACACAGCACATCCAACATATTACAAGAAACTTAAGACTTATTCGTGTATACTTCCTTTCTTTGTATTCTCCTGTTATACTTACCTAATATAATTTAGTAGGTGTGTGGTATATATACAATACTACACTTCAAATATTACGTGTATACCTACATAATGCATACTTGAGAATAATATAAAATACACGTACAAGTACCTATATTGTATGTGTATTTTCTTAGCAATAACATCTATGTATGATATATATGTAATTTAGTGAAGATATTTTATACAGATAGGTACATAAGTTTGACTTTAAGTGTACTATATAGGTAAGTGTACTTGTGTGTATACAAGTATCAGTAGAGTTTATCTCACGATGCATAAAGTCCAATCACAACATTGCATCAGATTTTCCTCCACTGATACGATGAAAGATGAGAGAGAAATTTTATTCAAAAGAGCATCGAAAAGTTTGTGACTCGCATGCGATTTTGTGTGATCCATATTGTGTTTTCTAGTCGGTGAAAGCAATTTCTGATTTTTTTCAAGCAATATTAATATTTACTATTACTGTGTGTATATAGTATGTGTACTGTAGTCATACCTCGAAGCATAAGGAGATACATTAGGAGAGTTCTAAAGTAGGTGATGTATTTGTAGGAAAGACACATTGCACATATTTACTTTAGTCCCTCACATTAGTTGTAGTAGGTCAGAGAGGCTCTGTGAGAAATATCAAGTAGTCTGAGTATAAATGTACGTATAAGTAATGCATTGCACATTTGGCGGTATTGGTGGAAAGTTAGTATGTGAGCGTAGTGCATATTATAACCAGAAAATGAAAAACTTCATCGATTTGTCTGCAGGGAGTAGTGTTGGGCATTAAAAGTGGGGTAGAATAAGAATAAGACTGAGATTGTGTATAGAAAAGATTAAGGAACAGGCCAATACCTCCGTAAGCACTGCAAACAATTGTAGCATTTTGTCCTTCAATGTATGGACCCAAGTAGGTGATGTCGTTCAAAGTCGGGCTGGAATGTTGACCGGCAGACACCATTTGCTGGTCGGAAATCGGACGGAAACGGGAAGTGTCCCGGATCTCCAGATGGGTCGGGGGTTCTAAAAAGTACCAAAAAGTCACAGAATATAAAGACTGGTTGAAAAGCGAGTAGTGCGGATATTTGTCAACGTCATCATCATCTAAATTACTTTATGAGGTACATGTAGATAAATGTAGACTTGGATTACTAACTCTTTGTCCTACTCTTTGTATGTATTACTATGGCTAAGGCACAAATTACTTTACTCTGTGTATGTGAGTGCATATATAACACTCGTAGAAGAGGAAAGGGAAACATAAAAACTGCATGCATTACCTTTGGGAGTTCACTTCTAAATATATCAAATCATTTAAGTGCACTGCTTCACAATTTATCCCATGTTCTCTCTATGTACATTACAAGTACATTTAAAATAATTTCCACATTGTCAGCGATATCGTTGAGAAATTCTTTATGTCCTACAAAGCACTTTACACACTCTCATTCGAGTTGTAACTAAGCTACAATACACGCTTCACTACTAACACACAAATCACTACTATTGTACATACATTACAGAATTAAAAATTTAGTCAAACAGAATTACTAATGCTACTAAAACTACATACTTGCAAATAGCCCTGTGTAAAATTTAAATGTACATAATACATGATTTAGCGCAGTTAGCTACTCCTACTCCCACTCCTACTAAGAATTTAAACACTATACACTAATGCACTTATTGTATTATGGATTTAAATTGTGTCGAGCCCATATAGATACGTTGGAACACTCGAATAAAACCAGTAATAAAACAAGTAGTAATAAAAACAAAACATGTTAAGAAGCAATCCACTAAAATATTAGACGTTTGTTCCTAGTGGGTGTCTCAAATTCGAAAAACCTAAGTTCGAACTTACATGCAATTTCTATACATACCACCAAACTCACAAAACCTACAGGAATATAAATTACTTGAAATCGTGACATAATACTCTATACACCTTCCCACAAAACCAAAAGTATTTCTGCAGCACACTCTACAGTGTAGTAATGCGGTGGAAAACAATAAGTCGTTCACAGTCTTCAGTCAATGTCTAAAGTCGTAATCATTACGGCTGTGTGTGCATTTACACTATTCACTCATATGCATATTACAGGTACTGGACCTATATACTTCTTACATAGTCTCAGACTCAGGAATGAAGGCTATTACTAATACTCGTTCGTGGAAACATTGAATTTACATAAATCATCGTTAACTGTCCATTAAGTTCTTTGTAGAGTCTTGTTCTATTACGAGCATTTGCACACAAACACACAAACTGATTATATCAAACTACTCTTGTTTGTACACAGTTCGAATTTGCTCTATATATTTGTGTGTGTGTACTATCTCCATATAAAAATCATCAGTTTTTTCCCTAATCAATGTTTAAGGTAAAGTAGGCAAGCTGGCATTCACATGAACATGTATTAAAAGTAGTATGGTCATGTTGTTGTATTGTTTGCTGATATAAACTCAAGTTAATAAACTCAACGCTTCCAACTCAATTACCGGCTGGAGCGGCGGAATTTCTATGGTCATTTTCGCTAGGCATTTATCGTTCAATGATTACATCGCTATAATTTATTGTTTATTGTTAATGCGTTAGTGTCGGATACATTAAAGTTGAACGCATAGTACGTAGTGTGTATTGTGTAACACACTGTGAGAATGCAAAGTGTAGCCCATTTTCCAAAAGTGCAATATGAATAAGCGGCTGTATGTACCAGAAACCCAAACCCGCAACTTTCCATCTACATTACACCAAACTACACTTTTGTAAGCGTATATAATTTCAACAATGTAATCCTTATAATGTTCCTTATGCACGAGCTACGAGTATCCAGAAATACGTGTACTATACCCAAATACTATTTTAGTATCTACACACTTAATACTGATATTTTACATATTATGCGGAACTATTATATATTTATAGCATTTGCAGTACCTCTAGGTACTTTGCATGAGTATAGTTTGGGAGAGCTTTGTATTGTTAGTATTAGTGTAAAATGCAATGTGTTGTATAGAATGATTATGTACATAGGTGTATCTTGCATAGCTATACGTGTATAGTAGAATATATCGGCAAGTAAGGTTTACGGGAGAAGGAAACATAAATGAATAAAGGAAAGGATTGCATGGTTAGCTAAAATTTTCAGGAGGAAGAGAGGGAATTGGATTTGGTCAGATGGTGATGTGATGTGCATATGGTTGAGTAGTGACTGTGACGGCCCAATCCGCCGGACTCTCTAATCGCGTGCATCACAGATTTCTCTTATTTGCATTCCATTACATGTACTTCTCCCTTTACTTACTTTTCACTCACAGCTATACAGATAGCGTACGTATTAGGCTTTCACCAAAATGACTCGAGTTCTTGACGTGTTTCAGAACAGAGTCAACCCTACCGTGGCTGCCCGCTGTCAACTTTCGGCAAAAAGAGAAGTTACTGTTTTATTTTGCCTACAGAATATAATACAATCCAGACACTTTCATACTAAAGTGCAAAGTTATAGATACATCGAATATACAAATACACTTACAACAAATGTCACTGTTTTACTAATATTACTACCTACTATGAAGAGTGCAAGGTACCCTTGCTGATGCCGCGCTGCAATTCGAGTAACGACTCGAAACACCTCATGGACTCGACGA
>JAQFYB010003678.1:0-18628 GCA_034694085.1 Pogonognathellus longicornis | reverse complement strand
AGGGGAAAAAAAACATGAATATTGACGTTAGATAAAGTAAGAAACAACAGTATTATACGTTGAGATTCGGTAGAGTGTGACGAAGAACGCATTTTGGTGCCAGATGCAATATCTGATTGTCAGAAATTAAAAATTGTTCGATTAATTGCATATTATTTGTACCATAAATCCTCTATTAGTATTACATTCTGCTGGCTTTTTAGAAAACGTCAATTCTTGTCAATTGACGTGTAACTATTACAAACCTTTTGAATGTAAAAACCGAGGATTCTATTAGAGACCGAGTTAAACTAGAAAATTTACGGTACGTTAACGGTAATTTGCCAGAACCGCAAAATACGACTACATTTGCCAAACTAATAGCAATTTAAATTACATAGAGCATTGGTCACTTTGAGTTGATGTACAATTAAAACTGCCGTATTGGTACTGCGCAGTAAAAATTACCTGACGACCCCCTATAACACCAACATGTGAGCGACATCCAGATCCATTTTCTCCTTTTTGAATGAAGACATAGTTCGTTTCATCCTCTCTCTGACGGAATCGAACACACGTCTTAGATATCAATTCACCCATCGCAATCCAAATTCGAATTATCTCTTCCAATGCTAAAATATCCAGCACATTATTTAATAATCCGTTCATTATTCATATTTCATTGTTAATTGAGAATTACAAAATCTCACTGAAATCGGTGGAGATTTCGTAAATGACGGTGCGTTTTGGCCATCTGTAGGAATCTCCAATTTTTACATTACGAGATGGATTTAGAAGAATATCCCCTTCGAACAAATCTGCTTCCTCCTCAATGTTGTCCGATATTCCTTCATCTCTACCTATAGACACCAGGCAAAATACGTTATCATAGCTTGTCGAGTGTTGCAGCTTACCGTAGTTCACGTTTTAATTCACAAGGGACCATTTAATTCACCACTGGTGAACTATATTGTCCTTAAGGAGAAATTTGTAATCTTCAAATTATAATTCACCAGGGACAAAATAATTCACCACCCTATATGTACAATACATAATACCCAATAGGTATAGAATAAGAAACAACCCAATATACATACTCTGCTGATAAGCAACCAACTTTTTCTAGTTTTAGTCTAGGTATTCTACATGAATGTATAAAAACCATTGAAAAATTATAATTAATATTGCATCGAAAATATAATTCACCAGGGACCATATAATTCACCACTGGCGAATTATTAAGGAAATCCTGGCATAAATTAATTCATGAAACAATAATTCACCAGGTGAATTAAAACGTGAACTACGGTATACATTAACCACAAATGTTACGTAAGGACGTAGGATTCGAACCAAACCAAAATTGAACTGTTTTTTCTGATTTTTTTCTTGATCTTGTTTCAATTTCGGTTAAGTTTCTGTTCCGTTTCAAAAGAGAGCTGATTTGTCTACAAACCCGAATGGGACTGCCTCTTTAGTGTAAATGATACATTGTTTTGAAGCACCTTATTTAATTGCAAACTCGTGGGACACACCCAAATAGTTACAAACTCGAGGGAGACACCCAATTAATTACAAACTCGCTAGCTAGATTACCATTATGCATGCAAGTCCGCCTTCTGTTCATCAGATAACGCAAAGTGGGCAGTAGCGTGGCTAGGACTCATTGGTGTTGAAAACTAGGAAAAATTGGTGTTGCCCTATCAAAAAATGTCAAAATTCTTGTCCAGCAAATATCAAGCTTAAAATAAATTTTAACGGGGCAGGTACAGGTGGGAATATGGGGTACCAAATAATGCGACAAGCATAGCGCCATTCACAAATGTGGTGTTTGTGCACAATTTGAATTTACAGTTGTCATGTGGGATATAATTGTTATTCGGCCACTCTACTGTTCAGCTTACGAGCAACACACAATTTGTCTTAAGTCTCAATTTTGCTCTAAATGTGCTCTATTATGACTCCTATCTATTTTAACATGACCAATAATGAAATTTCTAAAATCCTGTTTTTAAAATTTTGACGCAACGTGGATAGTCTTAGAAAAACTCATTTGAAATATTTAAAAATCATCTAGGGCCCTTGCAGACGCTTTTTCTATATTTCGAAGAGTAAACACGGACAAAAAGCACTTCTTTAGCCCATCTATTGTTTCCCTACTCAGAAACGTTTTTTCAAAAAATGTTTTCAGGCACAAGCGAATGCGGGAAGATGAGCCCCATGATGAACCATTTCCTCAAAAACATGCTTTTCCAAAATCTTCCGCCAACTTTAACTATTGCTGTAGTGTAAATTCAATATAATATAATTGTTACAATATAATATATTTATCTTTGAAAATCATTATGGTGTCTATGTGTATGGGTACTACCAGAAAATTCACCCTCGCTTTCCAAAATTCGGTCTCTGATCGGATTTCCCCCAAGATAGTCAGGCCCTCCCGATGTGATGTAATTTGATGGGTCATAGCGCATCGATTTCACCGTCTACAGGTTCAAAAATATGAAAATAATAATAAGGTGTAAATTTCGTAAGAGAGAATTTCTTGGAGCTTCAACTAACTTATTTGTAACTGAGTGTTACCTTGTAACCATTAACAATAATCAGCCCCAACAAAAATACCCACAACGTTACAAATGAGTTCATTATTACTTCCCTAGGAAAACAAATAGCAAATTAAAATTGATTTTATTTTCTATAAATCTAATTAACAATAATGTTTACAAAATGTTAGCAAATATTTACTTAAAATTGTTTCCTTGGACAGAGAAGTATTAAAAATGTTGGGAGAATGAGCAATAATTGTAAACTGAAGTTTGCATTTATAGGGTCTCACATATGCAGAAAATGTGCAAAATGCACAATATACCAAAAAAATATTAATGTTTATGTCTTTAACTTCGTCCGGCAGCGTAGCCATCATATTATGTTGGGTGGGATACATTAAAAAAAAATCCTAAAAAAATTAGTTTTGTAACATTTTATGCACCTAGTAGTTATAGTATTATTTTAAAATAAATTTTATTGTAATTTATATTGGCAAGATTGTCGAAATCTGGGTTAGTATTCATGCAACGTTACAAACGGTTGGGGTCTATTTCGCCTGAACCGTATCGCCTGAAGGGGTATGTGCGTTTTCGTCGAATTGAAAATTGATTGGAAGTGACATTTCGTCGAATAGCATTTTTTCAGAATGAGTGTCTTTATTATCAAAAATTTTACATTAAAAAAGTTAAGCATACGTGATTAGATAATAGTTCAGCCTTAATTTTCAGTTTCACTTTCTTCGAGTTTTCTTTTGTTGCACTTACTTTGCAAAACATGAGCCACACCTCTACAGAAGCGTTGTATTGAGACTGTATTATATGAGTTTAACAATTGTTTTAGTCTAGCATTTATATCTTTATATCTCTTGTCCTCTTCTTTTCCCATAGCGGCATCCACGGAACGAAGCTTTATTTCCCAACGACGATGTTCTTCCCTCAGCTTGGTAATGAAGCACCAAAGTGTAGGATGAACAGAACGAAATTGAATATGTGTCGAATGAAGATGGTCCATATGAAAAATGAACAATTAACATAATTCATGTTATCAGACAGTATGCATAGTATGAAATCTCATGCGGTAATCCATAAATGTAAATTAGATGAAACGGTATAATTAATGCAAATGCGTGATTTTGCGTTCGACGAAAACGTTCTGACTATACGGTTCAGGCGAAATTGTCGGGTACCTTACAAACTTTGTTACTTATGTAGAGAAACTGTTATTTAATAACGCGTTATTAGTAACGATGACGTCCGTGCCATCATTATTTTTGCTCTTTGATTACGCCCCTGGTTACAGCACGCAAGGAGAATGACAATTAAAATATGTATCTTTTAATGCCATGATTTTTGTATTATAAATTATAACTGATGATAGTGATGAATAAAAATACTGTATAACTTTTAATATCTTTGATTGTTATTTCAATCACAACTTTATATTTTGACTAACAACAATTAACACTTAAATATTGTATAGCTCATCTCTTTCCTTGTCCTGGAAATGGATTTGCAAGAAAATAATGTCCATATCGTAGGATGTGACCAAACTCGACTCCACTATTACACATAATTAGCTTGCAATAGAGAATGCTCAAGTATGCCTGGTATAACATCGATTACCATAATCATTCATATTTAACACGCTATTGTCATTATAGTTGTATTTCAACTTCAACGATACAGACTCTTGACTGTGTCTCATGTATTACAGATCATTTCATTGCTCAGGTTTCACGGTTTACTTTAGCTCACTTTTCTGCTAATTACTTGAAAGGCATAAAATGTTACACAAATTTTATTTAAAATTTCAAAATTTTCATGATGTTGCCATGACCTACATTTAAAAGTAGCACAATCCCCTACCTTGGATAGATCGAATTAATTTGAGTTATGTCTCTAAGAGTCTAATCAAAAAATAATTGGCAAATATGTTCAATCAAAAAAAATGCTCGAAAGTATTAGAATGTTTTTAATAAAACATTAGTTGATAAACGAACGGAGCTCAAATAGAAATGTATATTTTCGTTCATTTTTAAAAAAAATCATCTGAAATAAATTCCCAAATATGATCATTGCAAAGTGTATTGAGTGGAACATTTTGTTTAATTATAGCCAAGCAATTACTTTCTCAACTGCGTAAATAAATATGAAATATAGCGTAGGTGTATTAACATATTTTAGTGGCTTAACGACATACTGCTACGGTTTGTGAGTACAAACCAGCTGGAATGAAACTGCGTTCTACATGTTTCAATTTCTTTTTATCTCACAATCAGTAATTTATGGAACTCAGTAAACTAAATAAAATTCTACCATTATAAACAACAAACAAAATTGAAAAATATTGATCCGTGTTCCCTTTTCTTCAAGGCAAACTTTTGCGCTATATATTAGCCAGGCAGACTACACCTTTCATTCTATATTCCATTTCTTCGCAGTTTGAAGGTAAATTGAAATTTATATAATATTCTAGGAAATTATTCCAGTTTAATAACCTACATATTTACTATGAACATTTACTAATTTATTTAAGTCGTACAAACGAGTCAATACTCTCGTATGTATAAAGTTTATTAATTTAAATTGATATTCTACAACAGGAAAGTTTTGTTTTGTTTCTTGTTTTAATTCTAACTACGACATAATATTTTGTTGTATTTATTCCTAATCAAGTATGAACTCGCAACTCAGTTGACGATACAATTTCAGCATGGCTAAATCAACAATTGATTTATTATAATTTTGAACATTCATATTTTCATAAATTTTTGAACTAGTAAAAAATTTAATTTTAATCTGTATACGTTTTTACCTTTGGCCCGCCTATTTTAATTGTAAAACTTGATACGAGTGCACAGTTAAAACATTAAAAATGCTTCCTAAATCCTTGTTGAAGGCAGCCAAACTTTTTAACATTTTCTACTACAAAACTTGGTTAATACCATATGAATACCGGATTTACAAAAGAGGGAAGCCACTCCAATGTATATTGGCGAAAAGTAAATGGAGAAAATTGAAATTCATCCAAGGATTTGTGAGTACAGTTCTAGGAGTATTGATGGGGATACTTTTGGTAGCCAAAAATATGGCATCAGCTTCGAGTGAAAATCCTGAAATGTTCGGACATTTAATTTTCACGATATTAGCAGGCGTTGCAGCCGTCCTTGCTTGCATGTGTATGGTCACACTTTTAAGGGACATGGAGGACATACCCCATGTGATTGACTTTGGAGTTCAAGTAGACACTCTTCTTGAAGGTAATTAAATACAAATACTTATTTTATTACGTATTCATAGCCACAATTCATATATCTTTAAACACATAGCCGTATCCAGCTGTTGGTTTAGGGGGCACCAAGAAAAAAATGTTATTATACATTATAGCCAAAAAACCTAAAGTAAAGGACATGGGCGTATCCAAGTCACACATTTGGAGGGGGATTGAGTAAATATTTGTGGTATACGTCAAATTTCCGCGCGGAGCGCGAAAAAATGTAGCGAATTTATCTCAAATTTTCGCAAAATTATGTCAAAATCAATTAAATTTGCAATATAATTGGCGTAGCGCAAATTTGTTTGAGATTTTAAAATTTTTATGGGAAAAATAAACTCTTTTTTGAGTTTTTTGAAAAAACCTGATTTTATCAAATGTAAAGTCCAAAATTTGGAGGAGGCTTCAGCCCCTTCAGCCCCATAAATACGCAACTGGTAAAGGAGAAACAAAATAATATTACAGCAATTATGTTGTAATTGTATAGGACTATTCAAAGAAGAAAGGAAAAAAATCAGGCCGAGCATTTGGTACTGTCTTATCGGATACGGGATGTCGCTGGTGATAATCGCAATGGCATTGTTAGCAACATTATTTGGCGTATTCCATCTAGTAGAGAATCCTGAGAGAAAAGATACAATGACATTGAGCAGAAGGATCGTTCTACTTGCAGGATACCCAAAAGCCACAGGTGACCAAATGTTAGCGCGCATCATCGGAAGTCTTTTGGTTTTCACACCCGCAATTCATCTCGTGGCAGCCATCACATTCTACATTCATAACTTCATCACTGCCAGTCTAGTCTATAAATTTTGGACAACATTTCTGGTCAAACTGGAAAGCTCGAATGAACGAGAGCGAATGGCTTATCGACTTTTGACTATGTCAATACAAGAATTGAATCGGCATGCAGATATTTTGTTGACGACACTTGTCTTTACAGGACAAGTTTTGATCGTCTTCAGTCTATTTGGATGCATCAAATTCTATGGAGTTGTTCCAATGCCCGGATATTTGATACTACCCACATTTTTTATCGTTGCAAAATTTATAGCTGTAACCTGCATTCCACAAGCTGCAAAAATCAATACAACGTCCAATTTGTTAAAACAGAAGTGGGGAAATCATCCAGACCCATACATCAGGAAGTATGCTCGTAGCTGTAGACCGATGAGTATTGAAATACGCCCATTCTTCTTCATTCAAACATCAACACTCGTCACCTTCATACAGATCGCTTGCGACAACACTATAAACCTACTCATGTCCTTCTGATCTGTAAGTTTGAGATGTCAAAAAGATACTCATATGATTTACAATAGTGCAAATATAATTTACAAATATACACATATCAGACTAAATACTTTTGAATTTATATAATATTATGGAATTCGTTCGGTTGGGTTCTCCAAGGTAAGACGTACGTCTAATTCGATCCTGTAAGTTTCTTCTGATCTGGTTTTTTTAGCTTTAATTTGTGATTGTGAGTGACAAAATTAGTTCTATCGATTGCTGTGTGTGTTTCCTGTGCGATGGTGACAATTCTGGTGCGGTGAGTGCGACGAGTGGACCGAGAGCCAGGTCGAAAGGTCGGGTTTTGTACTCGCCATGCCGTCGTTTCTGTTCAACATCCATCATGACGAATCCGATCTGCATATTTGTGTCCTGTGTTTCATGGAGATAGGCAGACGCTGAAGATTAGTCGGCGCTATCGGTTTACCTGTACATCTGTACGTAACCTTGAAGTAAGGCATGACTGAAGGCAGCTGGAACAGGCAGATAAAGATGGTTTCTCCCCGACACTCTCCCCGTCTTGTTCTCTTTTCGATGTCTCGTACAGTTCAACATTGTCTGCACCTCTAATTTTCGTACAAACCCGATGGCAAGCAAAGCACCGTGTATCAAACTCACGTCTTCGACTGCACACACAGCAATACGATATAACACCTCAGCTTATTATAGTTCTATAATAATTTTCCTATAAGACTCTGTAACTTTTTACAGGACCCAACCGAACGAATCCCCGAATTTGCATAATACGAGATAACAGGTATTTAAATGCATTCGGGTAACTACAATCTGGTCAGCAAAGACAAGCGACCAAGCTATTTAGGTATGTATAGCAGGATTGTACGAGATATAGGGAAACAATTTTTGTAATTTAGTGTCAGGCGACTGGTAATTTGGTTATTGGTCACGGACCCTGTGTGTCCGCTTCTATTTACATTAAGGACCTTATAGTTGGTATGTAATGTATAATATTTTATATGTTGTGTATTTTGTATCACTTGTATAAGCTTAATATTACAACAATGGTTGTAGAGCACACTGGGGGTAGTAACCCAGGTTTCGGTTATGCGTTAGTACCTATTATAGCTGCTGTAATTTCTATCTCCTTCTGTCGCTGTACTATGTTTGCAGCATCATAGGTTAGTAATTATCAGAGTAATTATAATTATTATAGTATCAAGGTCTGATTGGATTGTATTGAATTTATATTGATGTGATCGATGATGCTCTATATTGATCAATAAACACATACTACTACTACTACTATAATATTATGCGGATTGTTACAAATTTAACGGCAATTGAAGCTAATGGATGGACTTCATGACATTTTAATGCTAGAAAATTCGAATGCTTCGAACAGAAAGAACCGAAAGTACCCGTCGTTTACATACAAACATTTACAAAACGTTGACACACAGATCCCACGAAGGTTTCAACTGAGTCGGAAAAAAGGGAATCTACTTTACAACTTTCATTTTTGCACCATATTGGGATTTTTGTGCCATTGCCCACAAATTATCACCAAGTTTGAGCTGAAATCGTGTAAAAATAATATGAGGTTCAGTAAAATAAACAAACCATTATAGGTATTCTTTTGTTGATATGTACAGGATGCAATAAATTGAGGCCGAGGCGGAGCTGCTGGTGTAAAAATATGCTGCATTACCGTTTTTTTATCAACAACTATTACTGTTATTTAAAATTACCGCAACTCAACCCTTCCCCTAAAGCCATTATAAGGGGGAGTGGGAGTAAACTCAAACTTGAGTTATGTTGCTGAAGTTACAATTTAAATTTAACCTGCGGTAGTCCAGCCTATTTGAGCCCTACATTCGTCTCAACCAACCATTTTTCTAAACCTCAAAATGCCACTTTTAATAAAAATCGGCCAAAACTTGAGACTTTGACAACTTGTGGGCAGGCGCATTGGGATGTATAAAATACTATTTAATTAATAATAAAAAATAGTGTAATATATAAATGCACGGTGTAATAAACATTACATGTAAATCGTCAATTTTAGTATAAAAGTACTCACACTTTATATACAATTCATAGTTTATTGTACATCGATTGTCAAACTCTCAGTGTCCCTAACGAAAAGCATTTCCATGGTGTTATAAAAGTATTACACTAAGGTATCGGACAGGTTAAAAATGTACAGCTTTAATGCGGTCTATGCGCTTTGTTAAGTTATAGTTACTCGGATATGCGGTTTCAGTGTAGCGCTTGGTTAAGTGAGACGGCAGTTGCTCGCCGAGTGAAAATGGAGGGGGTATTCCATACGAAATGCTACATTGTATTATCAATACTTTATGGTACATTTTGTTCTGGGTGTTATGCTTTGGCGTACAATGATGTGTGCTTTTGCATAGAATATTCCCTCGTTCGTAAATCCTGCGATTTCACTCGGCGAGCAACTGCCGTCTCACTTAACCAAGCGCTACACTGTGCGGTTTGAAGCATAAATTCTATATAGTCAGCTAAATGCAGGAAACAGATCAAATAATCAAAGTTCCAGCGAATTTACGAGTATGTTTGTATGTTCGTTTATTATTATTATACATTTGCAATTACAATACAATTGACCAGTATAGTTTTTGTACTACGACTGGTACACAGTTACAAAATACTAATGGGTAAATAAATAGTTGTGCAATATTTTACGCACATCCATACATAAGATTGATTTTATAGGCATCGATTTTAGCTATACCAGTTCGTTTGCCAAGAATTGCTTTGGGATCCTAGAACACAAAAGATTGTTTAATGCAAAAATTAGTCTACACTAAAATGTAAATAGAGCAAATTCCAACTAATTGCTCTAGTTGAAACCTCTAATGGATATGAGATCTCTTATATGTGGGATGATAGTTGGGCTTCCGTCGACTGAAAATGCCTTTGCGGAATAATGCATGACACTGCCATAGTCGTAAGGAGCATCGAATTCCCGGTCCCGGGAAGTTTGGAAGATTTCGGAGGCCCGTATTTTTACAACCCAACCCTGTCAACCCACAATTTGTCTCAAGTCTCAATATTTCTCTATGCGCTCTATGGCTCCTATCTAATTAGAACGATAAATCTATTTGGACAAATAATGATTTCTAAAACCCTGTTTTTAAAATTTTGAGACAACGTGGAAAGTCGTATAAAAGTTCTTGAAATTGAATTGTCCAACAATTATCTCGGGCCTTTGCGGCCGCCTTTTCTACATTTTTAGGATTAAACTCGAATTTCTTTAGTTCTCCATTTCTCTACCTTGAAAATCACCTTCGCTTCCCAATGTTCGGTCTCTGATCGCTGGTCTCCCAGGATGGTCAGGCAATCCTGATTCATAGTAATAGTTTGATGGTTCATAGTCCATCGATTCCACCGTCTACAGGTTCAAAAGTATGGAAATATTCATAGGGTGTAAATTTGGTAAGAGAGAATTTCTTAGAACTTCATCTGACTTATTTGTAATTGAGTGTTATCTAAAATATTCAGTCCCAACAAACATAGCCACAATATTACAATGGAGTTCATTATTACTTCCCTAGGAAAAAAAAGCATATTAAAACTGATCCTGTTTTCTATCACAATTAAATCAAATCAACAATAATTTTTAAAAAATGCCTACAAATATTTACTTAAAATTATTTCCGTGGATAGAGAAATATTAATGTTGGGAGAATGAGCAATATATAAGCTGCAGTTTGTATTTTAAGGATGTCACGAAGATGCAAAAAGTATGCAAAACTTACAACCTACCAGAAAATATTAATGTTTATGCCTTTATCTTCGTCTTGCAGCGTAGCCATCATATTATATTGGGTGGGATACATTAAACAACATTTCCTAAAAAAATATTTTATATAACATTTTATGTAGTAGTTAGTATTATTTTATATTAAATTATATTGGAATTTATACGGCATGATTGGCATAATCTGGGTTAATATTCAACCATGCAACCTTACAAACTGTGTTATGTATTGTAATGGCACGATTCCATTTCGTGTGCATTATTATATTAGAGTATTATGCTTAACGATGGGAAAGAGTAGGAAAGACAGGTTAGAGTTGGTATATCTCCAGATTGGGGGGAAGTAAAAACATGAGGGATGCATATTGTTATAAAGGGTCATTAATAGATAATGCTGAGTGATAATTGAAAAATCAAAGGTCAAAGATAGGTATGAGAGTTAGCGCTGAACTTGAAAGTCGGGCAGAAGACAAAGGTCTTCAGACTTAGGCATAAAGGCAAAATTTAATGTGAGATGAGAATTGTGTCGGATCTTGAGGTTGTTGCAACCGAGGGATCCATGGGACTGGAGCTTGTTGCAAGCAAAGGTACCGCTGACGATTTCTCCAGTGTGGAAAGCTAGTTGCTGGCTGACCAAGTAGTCAGGTGAGGAACGTTGTCGCATCGAACTTCGACCTTAGGATATCTTATATCTTTTTACAGTCATATTCTTCTTGTAGCATATATGTTCCCTTGGTGATTTTTGGATTGACAACTAGTCTACATATTTGCTCGTACTTGTAAAAAAGTACTCATCCCGTGTGTTATTTGCATCAATTTTATTACCTGTATCTTTTATTATTCGCATCCTATTTTGAATACCTAATCAAGTGCATACTCTAACATTGATAGCTAAAAGGATTCGTGTGAGAATTAGGGAATAATTCAACAGTAACGAGCAAGGGTACCTTTACCACTAAATTATTGCACAGCAGCCGCCTTTTGTATTTAACGAGGGGGGTACAGTTAGGAATATGGTGAACTAAATATTGCGACGAGCAAAGCGTCATTCACAAAAGTGGTGGTTGTACACAATTTGAATTTGCATTTGTGGGATATTATTATTATTCGGCTACTTGACTGTTCTGCTTACGAACAACCCACAATTTGTCTCAAGTCTCAATTTTACTCTATGCGCTCTATGGCTCTCATGTATTTAGATAGGCGAAAAAATGAAATTTCTAAAAGCCTGTTTTTAAAATTTTGACGCAACGTGGAAAGTCGTATAGAAGCTCATTTGAAAGGTCCAGCAATTATCTAGTGAGCATGTAGCCGTTTTTTCTACATTTAGAAGATTAAACACGAATAAAAGCATTTCTTCAGCTCCCGCAATGTATTTCCCTACTCAAAATTTTTTTCAATTTATTTTTCAGGCACATAGGAATAGAAAATCGAATTTTTCTCTTCCAAGCTCACTAGCCAGAAAGTTAATCTTTCATGTCCAACCATCCCCAATACCCCTTATTGTACCGTTTACCCAAAAACAGGCTTTTGCTAAGTGTACCCCCACCCTTAAGATAGGGGATAGTAAAAGCATACTCGTTACACTATGTAGAGAAACTGTATTTGAATAAAGCGTTATTAATAAGGATGATTTCCGTATCATCAGTATTTTTGCTCATTGATTACGCCCCTGGTTAGAACACGTGGAACGAATGATAATTAAAATACATGACTTTAAATACCATGATTTTGATATAATAAATTATAACTGTGACAAATAAAAATAGGGTATAACTTTTAATATATTTGATTGTTATTTCAATCGCAACTTTATATTTTTTACTAATAACAATTAACACTTAAATATTGTATAGCTCTCTTTCTTTGTCATGGAAATGGATTTTTGCAAGAAAACAATGTCTATATCCTAAGACGAGAGTATAATCGACTCCACTATTGCACATAGGAAGCTTGCAATAAATTAGCAAAACTACAAAATTTTGTTACCTAATCATAAATCATACAATATAAAAAGACAAAGGTTCTGGTCTAAAAGTTGTTTTGACCTTTTTACCCTGATTCCGTATTCTACTACAGCTAAAATTATGCGAAACTTATCGTAGGTACTGTAGCCTTTGAGAATATGTAAATATTTCCGCGTAAACCGATGCAATAATTATAACACGCAAATCCGGACACCCCCTAGTACCCAGTAAACATTTGATCAATGTATAGGTGTTAAAATAAATAACGCATTGCAAGCCTGTAAGAAAAGTTAAATAAGTGACAAATAAAAATTAATCAGCTTATTTCAAGACGTTTGTTTTACTGCATTTTATTTGTTGTTACCCTTTTACAACCATCTGCTAAAAGCTAACGTACAATGGGTAAGTTTCTAAGAGTTTGGCTTTGGTTTCTCAACATAATTTTTGATGAATACATTTGTGTGCCCATAAAAATTCATCAATTATACGAACTAACTTCAATGCCTCTATCCGATGTGCCGGTCCTCTATTCTTTAATGAAGAAAATGCAACGAACAAATATTTTGCAATTGGAATATGTTCGCCAAGTCCCGGATACATGTCGCCACATATATTGAATAACTTACTAGTTGTGGATGCAGAAAATCTACTACCACAGCGCCTTTCAAAAGCATCATTGTCAATCGCGCTCTCACTCCGTCCCCAAAATGTTCACAATTTTCTATTCTAAATGTATACCAGTTGCTGCATTTTATTAGAAAACGAAAATTGATAGACCTATTAATTAAAAGGTATTTTTTGGCTCTATCTAGCCCCATCCCTAATCCTTTAAGCTGGAGAAAGGGTACGGGGATGTAGGAAATAATTGGACAAAGAGACCATGCATACTTTTATTTTGAAGATGTATTAATTAATCACGCCGATGAAAAATCCTGATCTTCTTTGGTGCCAGAATAATGGTAGCAAAGAAATTAACCTTAAGGACATATATTGTCTTGCATAATATATAATTAACATGAATACTATTTAACATTATAGCATGCCTGCTCATTGTGCATATCATTACCAAAACTCTTTTGAAGAAATTACGCAGAATTTTCTTCTTGGCTTTTATATTCTTGAATATATAAACATAACAGGAAAACCACTAAATATAAACTTCTAACATTTATACATCAATACAACGCCTGTAGGAAAACATGTCACTTAAATTTATGTATTTGTGATTACCGGTTTATGTCATTTCCCTTGTTAAAAAGTGAGTACAAACAAAATCTTTTTATTAATAGTGTTAACAATTACATCATCTGATTCTCAATAATAATGACATATAGCTCTAGTGTGCACCAGACTCTATCGTACGATTACCCTCAACCACCCTGCATATTACTTTCTGATCCCGACCAATGTAACCAATTTTTTTCTTTCGTTGTTTTCATCCTAGAGTAGGAAATATTATACTTTTAGCGAGGAAGAAAATTTATATTCATCGGTTCGACTAAATCCGCAAAATAGCCGAATATTTATGGACCCTTAAGAATTTTCATATTTTTATTAGTATTTTCTATTTACAATCAGTAACTAGCTACAAGTTACCATCGAATACATCAAAACACATCCAGTATTAGAGGGGGATACTACTATTTTTGCAAGCCACAATGAGTTTTGTTTATTTGTTGTCACGTCTTGAGACTTTATTAATTTTGTTTTATACAATTTGTATACATGTCAGTTTAGCCTCGAACGTTAACAATTCAACAGTAAAATGTTCCACTCAATACAAACCTTCAAAACCAATTGAGAATTTTCAGTTTGAATGTTCAGTTATTCTGCGTACAAAATACAACATGGGCCCACTTAACGCCATGTATTGCTCAAATTACGATTATCGTTCTCTGGTAGTAAGATCGTTTAAATTTTACTCATTAGAGCCTAAGGTGTTGTTCATATGCACTTCTAATAACGCCATCACTGTCGATGTAAAGTTTGCAGATGGAATCGTGTCGAAAATATATTTAAATATGACATGGAGCCGAAAAGTGTTAGATTTCGAAAATGAATCAACGTATACATACTACTTGCAAATTTTTCCTCCTCGTATTGCTCAAAATCGTTACAAAGGTGACGCTGTCAAGTATACATTCTCAAGTGTCCAGTTCCCATCAGAAACCATTGACGTTCTTTGGTTGGCTTATTGTAATTTGGCATCAAAACATACATCACACAATATAAAGCAATATTGATTTGATTACACAATTATAATTAATTTTTTAATTGTTACACTTTTACACGAAACTTTATTTTTAGCTATCTCAAGCAATTTAGATGAGTTTAACTATGTGTACTGGATGAAGGACAAACGAGACATAACGTTGACGGGAATATCGGAAGGAGATGCAATATATATTCCTTGTCTTTCACCATTTAGTATTACTATCAGAAAAATAACGACAAATAATTCTACAGTATTTAATTATAATTCGACCAAGTTTGGTGTTTTGCTGTCCCCAACCGGAAGCATACATGATTTATTAGGAACGTATACGTGTTTCAATCCAGGACGTAAATCATCTTCTTTGATCTTCAACATAGTTCCACTAAGTTCATGCAAGTACCTATTCCCAAATTTATTAATTTAATGGTTTAATTAATTAGTTTTTAATAGAGTTAAAGGGGTCCACATAATTAAGTTGTGTTATGACAAGTCAAAATTTAAATTTTCTTTAATTTGGACTAATGTACAGGTAAAAACAATGCGATCCTGATTGCTTTTAGTTGCCATGGTCACTTGGTTTTTTGTCTTCATTTATATACTCGATCATGTCAAAATCAACAAACTTCCAGGATCGCATTCTATTTACATGGACAGTAGTAAAGTAAGAAATAAAAAAAACATTTTTAAAAAATCAGAAGAAAAACAAAATAGTTTTTAATTTGGCAGTACTTGGTAATTGACTATTCAGGTAAATATATCAGGTTAATCATTATAAAGCATTCTTTTTTACAGAAATGTATCATTGTTTTTTATACGTACATATATGTAAAAATTGATGTGATCATTATCGTTTCACAGATTACACGAGCAACTACAAGCTGCATTCCACAGAAAAAAATGTTTTGAAAACAAAACTTGCTTTTATCAGCATACGGAATTTGGATGAGTTAAAACGCAGTGTCTTGGGAACAGTTGATGGTTTTATTTTTGAACTGAAATGTCAAGCTAAAAATCCAAAGATTACTTTTGTTGACTATACCAGGTAATTTTTTTAAACCTAAATTTGATAACACGTTTTAATTTTGATTAACTGACGATTAGGCCTGACAACCAAATAGAATGTAATTCAACATATTACACATCATTTGATGCCATACACAACCAAACATTTACTACTGCCGTATGTATTACCTCCCAACTGGAAAACCGTCGTACTGCATCCTATAATTGCCTAGATGAAAATAACAATTTGACTCACAGCTGGATGTTACGAAATGGTGTTGTGAAAAAATAAATTTATATCTAATTTAAATTGCACAACCTGAAGGGGGTTAAGTATTAACCCTCGCTTTCTATTTTTTACTCTAGGTCGACCCGGGTATTTTAATTTTGACGTTGATTTGAATGAAATACAGTGTTTAGTCAATAGTAACACAGTAGATGATATGATTTTCACACAAGATACGTGTTATAATCCATTGACATGCAAATTCATGGAAAAAAGCCTTGTAAGTTAAATTGTGTACTTAGAGAAAATTTCCTAATATGTTAAACATATTATGACGAAAGATTGAAATGTGTTTAAAGACGCTAAAAAGCTTTTTTGAGTAGCTAAATGTCAAATCTAGGAGTATTACTTCCTACTGTAAAAATCAGTATTCTCGTCAAGTTGTACCATGTCTTACCATGAAATTTGCACAGAAGGGAATTAACTTGTGCAATAAAGTTCGGGGAAATGAAGGTGAAAAAGGATTTGGAGGACTTGACTTTTCTTTTTCGAATATATACTACACGGCATTTGATGAAAAAATTTGTATGTTCATTTTTAACCATTTGTGTTTTATTTCAATTTTGTCTCCATACGAATTGCCGAAATCCACATGTAGTGTCTATTGGTCTACCGTATATTTTTATTAGCATTTGTTTCGGATTTGCAGACCAAGGTTTTCATCCACAACCACCCAAAAGTGCAATTATAAAAATTGTGTATTTGGGACCCAGTGAACAAATAATGATTAACAATCGCCCAGTAGTGTTCTCTTTTTACTGCGAAGCCCATTCCTTCTTGTTTGAAGAAGGCATTCAATGGTTGTTCCAATATAGTAATGGAACTCAGCAGCTTGTACCTACAGGTTTGTCCATTTTAACGTTGTGTTATACACTTATATATATGTTTTACATACCTGTTTATATAATAAATGATTTTTTTAATGTTTCAGATTATATTTCAAACTATGTGTACCAGACACCCAAGAAATTCCAAGAGTATTCCAATCCCTCCAGTTCTGTTAATATTTTAGTTCCTGATAAAACCATTCTAAACATAATTTGTGCTGCTCCTCGTCTTAGCATTTTGGAAATGAATAGTTACAAAGAGTGGGAGTTAAAACAAGCCAAAATATCGATTTTTGGTAGAAATTGCAATTTCATTTCGATTGAAAATCCGAAAATCTATTTAATATTTTTCATTTATTTATCCTTTATGTATTTAGATTCTATTGCGCCATTGTTTGTGGATATGGAATCCAATTTCTTATTCGTAATCGGTGAAAATAAAGAGATTAAATGTCAAGCTGTTGGAGTTCCCAAACCAAAATTACATTGGACAGCCCTGTCGGGACAGGTAAATAAATAAATAATTTGTTTTGTTGTAAATGTATCGAAAGATAGACCTCGCTCTCTTCCATTTGTTTTTAGAAAATGGTCAAATGTTATACGGCCCTGTATAAAATTCAACCCTTGTTGTCACCCAATTAAGCCAACAAGTCGAGATGTGAAAGTGTTAATCCGTAAAAAGGTCATTGCAATGGATTAACTCTCTCCCATCTCTACTTCTTGCCTCAATTAGGTGATAACAAGGGTTGAATTTTATACTGGGCCGTATGACATTTGACCATTTTCTAAAAGCACATGGAAAAGAGCGATGTCTATCTTTCGATACATTTACAATACAGAAGTTCTATACTTTTTGCTTTCCTGTCGATAGTTTTTTTAGACGACCAAGGTTTTCGCAGACGTAGGTAAAAATAGTAAAAAACGTTGTCCTTAATCTTAACGCCAAGGTTGTCTCAGACCTATTCAAGATTACCGGGCGCCTGCGGCTTTACTAAAAATAAACTATTACAAACAGATAATTTATAAGGTGCTGTCGACAAACTGTATATGGCAGGGAAACGAAATATTATTTTTTTGGTATTCAGCACTAAAAATTTGATGTGAAAAAAGTGAAATTGAAAGTTTTGAAATTTTTTAACTGTTTTATTCAAATTCAGCACCCCAATACTACCAACAACTAAATTTTGTTGCGAGCAGTTTTGTTGATAAATATGGTTTTTCTGTTCAACAATGAAATATACATAATAAATGTTCCAATAAAGTATGTCATGCATGCAACATTATTGTTATACCATATATGTGAGGATTTTCTGAATAAGGAACATTGTATACTATTTAGCTTTTTGTTACTATAAAAAAGAGCAGAAAATTTACGATTTTCTAAAAAAAAATAAAAAATTTTAATCAACGGGAAGTTTTTTTAAAAATTCGGCGAAATTTTTAGTTTACACACAAAAGGTAGGAGAGCTAAACCTTTGATCGCTCCTCACGCCG
>JAQFYB010003677.1:0-18632 GCA_034694085.1 Pogonognathellus longicornis | reverse complement strand
TAGACCATCATGAAATAAGAGTGAAAGTTAATGCATGCAAATCGCTATGGAGCGGCTTTACTGATACACCCTGTATTGCCATTATGCAACTACGCTTAGTACCTATACACTCTACTTCTTCCAAGTTACAATTCTTCTTCCATACCACCATCATATTGAGTTATAGTGCCGTTACATACAGCAGGTAGTCAGTAGTTGGTTGCGTGACTGCATCTATGTGTGTTCTCGTCCTATACACAGACACTTGTGAAAAGCGGAGTATGAAAGAAGAAGAGGCGAGTTTTAAAGCCTGGTATATAATACGCTCGTCATTTTGTCGTTGCCGAAGTCTCATCCACCATTCTTGTATTTAGTTGTGATGGAAATGAGAATGGAGTTGGTTTTGCGTTGCGTTGCTCCTTGAGGAAGTATAATGATATTATACGAGTGTCTTGTCTATGCATGATAGTGTGTAAGTAACGGAAGTTTTTTTAGTTTTAAGTGGATGATGGTTTGCCAGTGGTTGTTGGTAATGGTGGTATTGTATGGTGGTGTGTCAGTGGTTGGTTATAGTGGGATGGTATAGTTAAGAGAGTCGTAGTGCTGTTGGGCGGTTATTATTACTAGGGGTAGTAGTTGTGATACGGTGGGAGAGTCGGGGTATAAGTGGAAGTATAATATGAAGTGCAAGGTGTTGGATGACGATGGTAGTTTGGCAGTTTTGAAAGAAAGGGAATAAGTGGCGTATCTGTAGGGAGTTGGATGAGAGAAGAAAAGTTGGTTTGTGAGTGAGGGAAAGAGAGAAGGAGCTAGATCAAGATATGTTTGAAAGACTCATGTTCAGGTGTAATAAAGCAGATAATTGAGCCTACTTGGTGAGGAGGACATAATGAAATGGCCATTTTTTGGTGGAGCGAGCAAGTGATAAGGAGAAAGTGAGGAATCTGAGAAATTTTTCCCGGCTAAAAGGCTCTCATTAGAAATCTAAAGGAGAAACTCCTCGAGGAATTTTATAATGGAGAAAGAAGTCGTTGCAAGTTATTCGAGCATTTAAGAAGTGCGGAGCGAAGGGCGTTCGTTTTGTTCTTTTCTTTATTTCTCGCTCGCTCTCTCTCTCTCTCTCCCTTCCCTACTTTTCTTTAGAGAATCCTTCATTGCTTCAGGATTCTCTCACTTTACTACTTACAGTCTACTTCGCACTCCTACCACCACCACCACCACCATACATACATACATACACACTGCAATATTATCCAGGAATCACCAACACACTACACTCCTACACTACTACACTCCATACAAGTCTAATAGGAATATGATGTAATCTATCGCTACATGTTCCAACGTCCCTTCTTTTTTACAAATACACTTACTGTCCTACTACAAATACTACACTTCTAAAACTACACACACAACAAAGCTCTTTACTACTAGGTATCTCAACCTACTGCTATTGTGCCATTACTCACGTTACTCCAAATATAAAATATACATCTAAATACATGTTTCCCAAAGAGTACCATCTCCTGTATATACTCGCATCATTTTTATCACTTTGCTTTGGAGCTCACACAACAATAGCAGTAATGTCGTATTGGGCTCCATGTTATGTGCATATTATGGGTGAGAGTATACGTGTAGAAAGCATTAGGTATTTAACTAACCTACGTCTTTCTACAGTCTTCCTTTCTTCTATAGTCAAATAAATGTTTGACTCTTATACACTTTTATTGCTATCCATCTTAAGCTTGGTTGTTGGTCTGATCGGGTTTGCCATGGTGTGTTACTACGGCGGCTATTCCTTCTCCCGCTGCCATGTCACCGGGAATTTTGTTAGGTGTATCTGCAGATTCTCAGTGTGCAATGCTTAAACACTATGTAGCATGATATCGGTAGTGTTTTGTAGCTATAGTTGTATTCGTTCTGCAGTTGTCATGTATATACACATATCATAGTGTGGATGTACCCCATGTAAACACACAGGGACACAGAGTGTATAGTTTATAGTGATATTATTGCATTAGAAGAGAGCGGAGTATGAGTCGGAGAGGTAGTGGTGTGCCGTGTGAGAGTCATGTCTGGAAACATGGAGACTTTAGAGTTTCTCTGGTGTCGAATTTCTTTGAGGGCAGTGAAGAGTTCATCGTACATAGTTACCATTACATTGGATTGCCAACGCAACGCTTCCCTTGTCTCTTTTGTCTCCAGGGGCCTTGCGACCGGCATCATCTGCAGTCCTCTGATGAGAAAATCATAGCGAGCCATAGGCCAAGCACGTGAGCTGAAATTCTGATCTGCCAACAAGTCAGCCCGTGAAGCACAGGTTCTCTCTTTAGTCACAACACCAGCACACCAAAAACTACACTCACGCAACTTCACTCTAATCTTCCACACACCTACAATACAATAAATGCTAATGTCTTCAATGCTACCAATACATCCAACATTTCCTTCAAGCTTCCTGTTTGTCTTCGTGTTCCGTGTTCATCTGTATTTCTTCTATATTTCATCCCTCGTCTTATTCTTCCTATTTTTCTTCTCATGGCTTCTGAGGCTATGAATGCGTGTAATGTTTGATGCCAGAGCATGTCACGACTATACGACTTACGAACCACGGCTGTGTATTATGTATGAATGCAATAGTCACCCGCGTTCGCCTTCAGCCGTGTTCTTGTGCAAACTGCATTCGTTTTCCTCTACCCATTCATTCAATCCTCTCACAGTCCTTTGTCGCTCACTCATTCACTCATTTTCAACGGAAAATTAAACCGTCACTAAAGAATAGGGCAGACCCCTTGCTTTTGTTCTCCTTGATCCTTCTCAATAATACAATCACAGTCAACACGACACTACAGTTGTATATTGTAATAGACACACAAATAAAAAACACAATTGGAGTGTGTTGCCTTGCCTCCTATGCTTAATGAGTCTTCCCCTAATACTACAGTCATATGTTATACATTGTAGTGTCAGTATTATGTAATGTGACATATCTCTTATGTATGTATGTGTATATTCGTGTGTGTATAGATACTGCACATGTAAAAATAAAGATAGGAAGTGCAACAATATAGATCTACAAGACTAATGCTATTATGGTTATTTAATATTTTCAACTGAGACACACACAGCGTCGATTACGATTTAGTCACACTGAACGTAACATATTTTCACACCACGACTACCACAATGCCCTGTAATGTAAAAGGAATAGTTGATAGTAGAGCAAAGGCGAGGTTATTATTGGACCATTTCTAAACGACAAATTTAAAAAAGGCATAAAAGCAAAAGGGCAAAATGAAATAGCCGGTGTGAATCAATCATAGAATGGGATGGGAGACTCACCGGGCTGAATTACATGTGGTGGCTGGGTAGGGGAAGTTTAATGTAATACGATTTAGCCTGTTTGGTCACGGTCAGTGTGCCACTCACATTATATTTCCATTCTATTTGGATACCATTAGGAGTCCCCAAGTGCCGATTCAGCAGTCCATGACCAAAGTCTTTATAGAATCAAACAAGAGTCCGGTCCGAGACTCTCGCAGTTCTCGCTCACACTTTGACTTGTGTTTGTGTGTTCCTTGTACTTGTAGTATGTAGTGGTCGAAGTAGCCGTAGAGCTCTCAGCTCTTATTTAATGTTTGCCCTGATGCTCTTTTTCAGCCGACGTAAATATCCACGACAATGCACTGTGCTGCAGTTGGTGACGATGATAATGATGGTGTCGTGCTTGTTGCATGCGACTCTCTCATATTGTCTATAAACGATTTTCTAAAGGATGCTACCAATTCCTTTGTACTGCCTATATTGATATAGCAATTCACTCATTGTCAGTATACCACTTACACTAGAATAGATTTAAATTGTAGGAGAATAATATTGGGTTTTATTAATGTCGCCTAATGTGATATTCTTACACACACAAGGTGTTGGGCATCATCGACCAGCATACATACTATGCACACATACACACACAAACTATTCATGTATGTACTACATGATAGGGTTTGTTCCGATCTCAGCCCAGCCAGAAGAAGAGTCATTACAACACGGAAACTATTATTTAAATCTGAATGATACATGGCATGTTAGCCATTAGTGTTTCACTTGCTTTAGTGTAGCAACTGTGTGTATGTAGTAGGTGCTCAGGAAAAACGTGAAACAAATGTTACATAGCTAATTTCGCTTTGTGTTAACAATGAGCAAATATTCTGCTCCGAATAACCAAATCATTTTTCTTCGAATTCCACTTGACAGCTATTCTAGGGATATCTAACCCGTATACTATTAACCTTAAGTACTCTTTTGTGAGCTAGTTCACAAAGCTACGTAGGTTCAAGCAAGATATCACTTATATCATTTGTTACTGTGGGAGACTTGGCCAAACTACGCATTCAATTTGTACATTCACAATTAATTCGTGTCTAAAATGTGCTACACATACGTAATACATATAAGTTCAAGCGTCCATACACCACAGTTAGAAGTTTGAAACACAGTAGTATTAGCACATTGCTTTACTGTACATAAATATTATTGGTAGGTATGTGGAGTTTGTATGCACTCTTATTGTCAATGCCAATCACATTTTACATCTCAATGCATGTGCATAGCTATAATGGCATAATATACAGTTTAAAACATGCATCTAAATATTACGGAATCGCGAAAATATTTTCCATTTGATTAGGAATGTAATTGATGAATTTGAGGATATGGAGCATTTGATCAAAGTTTGTTGTTTGAGGAATATTGGAGTGTGTAGGGAAAATTGTGAAGTCATGTAAAGCTTGTGCCATTAGTTGCTCATCAGATGAATGAGAGGGAAGTAGTTGATGGGTAGTAGCCCTTATATGTCAAAAGAACACGACAATGAGGACATATTTTCCGAAGTGGGATTCTGCTCGTTGGTTAATGGTAGAAAGTTTTGGAGACAGACAGCAGAAGGGAGGGAGCATGTAGTACGCTTTGGCTCTGATGCCTTGTCCTTTATCATTATCATGCTCTTCTTTACTTTAGTGTCCTCGTGATATTATGATGGTTTCAGGAGAGTCATATAAAATAATACTAGGATGTTCCACTTACGGATATATATACTACATATATTATGTACTTAGCGGTGTACATACATAAACTAGTAAAAGCATAGTAAGTAAAGTGTATGTGCCTCCTGCTATAAACACAGTCCATAAATTTCCCAGTGCTCACTTGAAATCTTTCAATGTTGATTCCAGTATATATGGTGTGTGCATGTGTTTGTTTGTTGAACGTAGATTCTCTTGTATAATTACTTGAAGGCGGACAGGGTGTACTCATTTATGCTTGCATAGAGAAGGCATTCCAATAGAAAACCGCACTATGTCAACTATTAGCTTTCTCCAGTAGGAATGAACAGACTAGCACATGCACAGAAGTCGCATATATAAACTAAATATACATAATATACTACTCTGCACTAAAGATTTGATGATGATGTAATTAAACGTTGTAAGGTAAGATACTACACAGCTGCAGTATATTTGTAATACTATAAGGATAAGAGCTTTGCGTAGGAAAGCTGTGCAAATTGGAGATGCATTACACTGGCTTAATAATACGTATGACTGGAGGAAAGTCCTGTGTATACTGCAGTGCACTGTCGTGAAATGTTTATCTCGTAGCTTTCTTATTACTCCCTTAGATTTAGTGAGTGAGTGGAACTTAGTTGTTTGTGTTGTTATTATACGAGAAATGTTTATTTTATTGTGTATAGGAGAATGAAGAGATAGTGGGAAAGGAAGAGTGAGCAAGGTCTTAAATATTCTCACAGTTCCACAGAGTTCTCTTACAAAGCTTATTCTAAAGGTATACCAAGTAGCATGTAAATAGTGTTATTGAGTCTATACATGTTGTAGTAGGCTGTAGGAGTAATAATTACATAGGAGTGTATATGGTGTATTAGTATTATAATGTTGTGTGACACAATATTGGGAGGAAAGTGTCATAGAGTCTTGCAGACAGTTTTGTGTTTGGAGTGGTTGTACGTGTAAGTTGTGTGTGGGTTTCGTGTGGGTTGTGTGTGCTGCCGTAATAATGTGTGTAGTAAAGAGTGGTGGAAGAATGGGATGAGTACAAGGAAGATCATGACGAGGAGGGTATGAGTAGCATGAGTGGATTTCATCGTGTGTTTCGGTTTGGCTGCTGATGTTGATGTGGTATGGCCATGGCCGTCCCCGTCTCTCTTCGGACAAATTAATCTGGATGAATTGCTATTCCTTACGATTAATACTTACTAGGATTGCCATTGTGATTCGTACTTGCAAAGGTCCTCCCCAGCAATATTTCCACTCGATGTGAACATCAAACGACTATGTATCTTTTCGTCCAATTTGTCGGAGCAACCCCATTTATTATGCCCTCTGGACGACAATATATCCAACCCTTGTGTGTACATAACAATAGGATAACATCTACTCTGTGCGAATTTATTGAACAACTTATCTCTTTTCTATAAATTCACTCGATTTGATGCCTTTTCTCCCTTTTATGCAAAGATTAGTGAAGCAGATTACATTTACTGTATTACGTACCTACTTCATTTTGTCGTCGCAGTTGGCCCTCCCTGAGTATCTCTGTCTTTATACAAAGCAGGCAGTCAGTCGTTCGTTATAGGAAATTATTAGAGCGAGGTTGGAGCTGAGAACGAATGTTACGGTAAACATAATAACAGTGAAAGAATCTTTGCTTGACATCAACTCAAAGCTTATTATTATTATCCAGCCCTTGCCTTCCCTTGCCTCTTCTCTCGCATAACACCCGTACTCTCTCCACCTCCTTTCACCATCTTTTCAATTCTCACAAAACAAAGAACGGCTTCCATCCAATGCACAGTTCACACCTCCACTCATATCAACTTTCAAAAGCTACACACATACATTACAGGCATTCACATGTATAAACTACAAGAATCTACAGTCATAGTCATGACTTATACTCTCTGCTCGCATGCACCCACACAAACGACTTAGTGCTTACATGCATACACCCAATCACTACACTTTTCTTTTATGTCCATAAAATTACTAGTATTTTGTTCAACAGAACCAACTTCCCTGCTTCTTTGGCTATGCACAGCGTATGACAGCATTAATGTGTGTTTGCATGGAAACATGCACTTCCTATGGCTATATCTCTCGCTTATCTTCACAGCTTGCTCTTTCATTTAACAGTATCACAATTTCTAAACCTGCTCTGATCTTTCACCCGAAAGACTTAGAAATTGATCAACATGGCTATTCAAATAATATATTGTTTACTGCAGCTGGCTTGATGTGTGATAAAGAAACCAGATTTGCTAAAAGAGAAAATTTCTAAGGAACAAGAGTTTTAGAATGCAATTCAATAGCAGTAATGCGAGTAAAAGGATTTTCATCAAATATAGCACACTAAAGGAACGGGTCATTGTTTTCAATTTTTATTAACCGACAATGACGCAACATACATTTTTTCTACCTGCCTCTTAGAAAATACAACGATTTTGCAATAGTTAAGTTTCTCTGCCAAAACTCTATATTATAGTAAACATGTTAAGATTGTGCAATGTTATATATTTCTAAGCAGGTGAATGCACACTAAACAAATACAATAAGGAAGCACAATCAGTGATATTAGTGTCACATTTCTTTTGAATAGTGCTTATACAACTTCTTCTACCTTATATTGTGGAACCCGATTTTTTGCCTTTATCGTTTCACCTGCTGTTGCTGTTTCACAATCCATATTTTTAGGTTACATATTTCTTTTGAGAGACCTTTTTGAAAAAAAACGAGTTAATAAATAACAAACGTATACATATACGGAGTTACGCAGTGTATTTTCTTTTCAACTCTTTATTCACAGGCAATGAAAAAGTTTTTTTTTTCTGAGTCAGGAATAAAGGCTCTGAACTCACATTTTTTGCACTATTATGGCTTAATTCGTGGAAAACATAGTGCATATAATTCCAAATGTATTAATCTGGGCTTTACACTTTTATTGAACGTGTGAAACCAAACAAGTTAAACGCAGTAATCACATCTCTGCGTGATTTTAAAACATTCACCGTCAGTATGTTATATAGATATTTTCCGTTTCCTAGAATGTAGGTACATACCTCCCTTTGTAAGTACAATGCGCAATTAGCGAGTTTCCTACCAGGAAAGGCACGTGCAAAACTAATTCATTGTCGGAAACGTTCACGTTGTTTTAAATAAATCTTGTTTGCACTTTTGCAAAATGCGCAGTAGTTTTTACGAGATGTGGAAATCACAAATGACAAAGACAAAATGAAGTACCTAATGTAAAATCTAATAAAATTAGTTGGTGGTATTCAGCCTTTGCATACGCTTATTCAAGTAATTACGTGTACAGTTATTGAATTATTATTATTAGTCACACACTATTTTAATACATCAGATATTTTAATACATCACATTTACATTTATTAACATACATTGCACGCTATGCAAGTCTAATAAAACAGCATCACTCATATCATTGAAAAAGAAATTATTTTTCGTCAATCATCACCGCAGAATACATTATTGGTATTTTTGGTATGCACGTAAGTAATTTTTGATGAAACGCATGTAGTAAAGTTTAGATATCTTGAACGAGTTTACGCAGAAGTTACAATCAGATTGAAAACATTCCTTTTGAGACTGATTTTCCGGAAAAATATTCTTACTTGGAGCAAAAGAGAAAATGAGACATATAAACATAAAGAGAATCGAAGTAAAATCTTTGAGCGGAATCACAGCACCCCGGAGGCTTCTCATAACTCATTCCCTCTTCTTTCGATGCAATCTCAATTTAAGCCCTCCACTTGTGTAATATGACATGCTTTACTCAGTCTATTCCAGTATAAACTACACAAAGGAAAACAGATATTCAATTTCAAGCGTTTGTTCAGGGTGAGTTAAATTCTACTTCAAAGAAAACTGAAAGAGCGGGCACAACACACGTACGTAAGCCAAAATACTTGTTTACATGAAAGAGCTGAACTTCTCTACACATGGAATATCATATATTACATATTCAATCCTATATGAACGATATTGTATACCTGTCAAGTGCCAGTGCAAGTGCAACTTTGATAGTTGTAAGAAGATTGCATTCACACATGTGGCTCTGATTCGTGTGGGGTAAAAGTAAAACTGAGTGAAAATCGTACATGTGCGTATTTTTACATAAAATTATCTCGGCTTCTCGGTTCTCACTTTCTCTCTCATTCCTCGTCCCCAATTCCTGAATGCAAAAATACATCCCCGAGATAAATATAATTCATTTCAACAAACGTAGATTTTATGAGTCATAACAAGAAGAAGATGAATGAAGAGATTACGCATTAGTAAATGTATTCGTCAGCGTTGGAGATTTGAGGAAGAAATTGTTTATTCTTTTCATGTCTCGTGTATAGCAAGTAAACTACTCTCGACTACCAAATAACAACAGAAAAGATTTACAGACAGACATATGAAGAGAGCAAGAAAGAGAGACATTTCAAAAGATCTCCCAAAAGATTCGACGTATTTGGATTGTGGATTGAGCGTTTAGAGCTCTATCTTCGTAATACGATATAATAGCGTATTACTTTTCAAGGTTTTCAACCTCTGCTCATCTCCCAAAGGACACTAGGGTTGAACATTCTTTTTCATATCTTTCACCTATATAATAACTACACATATACCACCACACACTCCCAACAACCATACACATATACAAACACTGATACCAGAAGTAGATTCGCACAGTAATATAAATACAATCTACCATCCCATATAATAATATACCTCTCTACATAGCCGTAAAAACTCATTGCATCACATCGTCCCATACAAATACAATGCTACATATACTACAGCGTCGAGTGACTGATTCAGCTGTGCGTGCATGCATTGACATTGCCATTGCATCATCGCCCACCAAAACAACATTCGCATATAATAAATACACTTCCTCCTACGTTGTCTTAGCCACTAGTAAGATATTACAGATACAGAAGCCCATTCGCATCCTCCATACTCCATAAAACATGTTACCCTGGAGAAAGTGAGTAAACGGCCTATATGCTGTCGTCGTCTGCGATGCAATTCTTTTTCCAGAAAAGTTTATCTGTGCGTGTACATGTAATACCTATATACTTAGAACTGCTCAAAATACATGTAGACGGAGTGGCTACAGCTGCGTACGTATACATTGACTATTACAAACTGTATACCTACCTATATATTTATTGTACACAACGTATCCCTACGTGTAAAGTGTGTAACGTAGATATATGGACCTGATAGAGTTGAATGATGAGCTGGGAAGTGATGTGAGAAGAGCGTGAGTTAAATCCATATTCTTCACAATGTAGTGGCAATGGCAATGGTTCTGGCAGTCAATGTCTCAAATCAAATGAATGTTCCGCTCGTTGAATTCACCACTGCCGTTTCAACTAATGCTACAATATACGAATGTGAGTATGAAACGAAAGAGAAAGGTGAGGGAATGGAATTGGACCGGCGACGATGCTTGTGGAGTGTGTGAAGGGACGAGGAGTGTAGAGAACGTGTGTGTGTGTGTGTACAAATATATAAAAACAAGGAGAAAGCCAAAGCTACAGATACATCAAGCAAGACGAAATGTTCTCCTATATACAAAACACACAGAGCAGTTCGCTTATTCCTATTTTAGACGTGTAGACTCAGTTTAACACGATTTTGTGGAAAATGGAGGGTATAATGCTATGAAGGTTGATGTAGATGTGTATAGGAAGTGTTTGTGGTACAATACAATATGAGGCTCATAGTTGAGTGAGTTTATATCGGGATGTTTATATTTATATTTTGGGGCATGATGTGATATGGGTGAGTATAAATAAGAATGTGTTTGTGTGTGTGTAAGAGAGCGAGAAAGTGAGTGAGAGTGTGTGAAAGTGTAATTGCCCGGTGGGCTTGGTTGATGATGATTTTGGAGAGGATCCTCAATGGACTTCCAAAAACTCTTGAAGAATGAAATGGACAATCGGCTCGGAAGGTTGAAGAGGCAGAAGCTCTTCAGGGGAATGTTGCATTGACCAATGGTCTCCTTTTCCCTTTCTTCCCTCTTCTCAATTCCATCTAGATTGCTTTTGTTTCGTTTAATTTCGGCAGGTAATATTATTTCCCCCGGATTGCACCTGAGACTCATAATTTAGCCGATACTTCAACCAACACCATTACTTAACGCCGTGTGTGTACTTTACACTTCTTCTCCACACACAACAGACACACATTGCACTTCATGTAACTATTTAGAGCCCAACAAATGGAAAAGAACAGAAAGAGCAGACATGAGAACCCCAGTTTTGTGCTACCCTATAACATTTCTCTTGTATTAATTTTCTCCATGACCAGGGTCTCTGCACCTTCACTGTATTAGTATTACACACGTATTGTAAGTTGTGGGCTTTTGGGCTCAGCCCAAACCACACAATTCTATGTATGAACTAATGTTTAAAGCTTCATTTCCACACTGCACTATATTGTGCCACCTTCTTACACCCAAATAAATATAATGGCATACACTCCGTTGCTTCGTGCATGAGAGTGCTATGCTCATATAAGAACTCGAAACAACACAAAAACTAAAGGCATACATGAGAGTTCCATTCATATACGAGCCAGAACAGTGGTGAGAACGACCAAAGCTTAGCTTTGATATTAAGCTGAGTATTTGGAGTCCGGGAAGTCCCTCATGTGTGTTTCAAGTGGTGGAAACACATAGGACTCAAAGAAGTCCTTTTATTTGTAGCATCTCTAAAATTTCAGCAAAGAGAACAAAGAGAGCTGTAGGATGTAAATAACTGCATTTCCACTATATATTCGTTAATTTCCGCTATGCTTTGCCAGGTTTGTCTTTGTTCTACTTAAACGTTTCCGTGTTTGCTCCTACAACTAACTGGATACTACTTTGAAACTAAAATTAGCTCCTTTCTACAACTGCTACAAGCATAAATACAATGACACAGTCAGAGAGAGAAAATCCAAACCTTTGTCAAGATGTCAGGGAAAATACGCTACAACATCTTTGCACGAGTTTGATGAGAGGACGAGGAAGCGCTGCAAATGCTTTCTTCCTTAACCACGCTCATCAACACAAAGTGCAAAGACATTTCTCCTATCTTGTAAATATCTCATGACTAGCTTAGTTTCTTCTTAGTAAAATAACAATAAAATTTTGGAGCAAGTATCTCTCTCCTTCTGGGTATTAGAGATTCTCCTATACTCTACATGGCGTTGTCCTTGTATTATGTATAGCATACCTACGCCTATAGTACACATAGCACATACAAAGACTTTGACGCAAAGTTGACGAAGAGACGGGTCTGCATGACTCGAGTAGCCAGATATGAGACAAGACTCGTGCTTCGTTGAAATCGGAAATCTTAATGCCCAACCTTTGGAAATAGAACAAAGAGCTTAAAGAGTAAAGGAGGGAAGCACTCAAAGAAATATCTGTATTAGCATGTAAAATCTTTGTAGTAGGTATCCAGGTAATCTATTGGAGTAACTAATGTTGTAATAGCAGCAGCTACACGTCTACCCAGCACTTGTTCTGCTAATACCGTAGTTGAATACCAGAGGCACTATAGGCACTGACATAGAGAAAGCGGAGAGAATTGTGGGAGCAGTTTAAGGGAAAGTGCTGATACAGAGACACAGTGCTAGGTATTATGTACACGTATAATAATATGTATGTGCTCTCATAGACATTGCAGTTAGTTGTACATTTTGGCTTTTGGGTTGATGGGAGTAGCGGTAGTAGTGATGAGTTAAGCCATGCCACAGAACTTTCCTTTACGCTGATACAATAAAGAGGGCAAAGTACTGCGTAAATGTTGAACTGCTTTGGCTGCGTTTGACTTTACAAAGGCCTGGAAACCAAATGTATGCAAAAGCATCGAGTTTTATCGAGATGCTATGCAGATAGTCGTCTGGTGGTAAGTACACGTTGCACACAGGACACATAGCACTGTTTATAGCAGCAGCAGATATTTCTTATCCTCCTTATGCACTCCATACCTACAATATATTTTATAAATGTGTCTATAGTATATATTATATATGCAAGTCGACTGACTCTGACTCATCTCTTGTCGTAACCCAAAACGTCCTTCCAGTCTCTCTTTCCCCACTTCAGCAGTTACAGAGTTAGTTAGTCTCGTTAACTTCCTTCTCTCACTGTTTCCGGATACCAAAGGGCTAACCATAACACAAAACCAGCTTGAGCTTCATCTAGATTTTAGCAGAATCTCCTCGCAGAATATGCATCCATTTACTATTTACTTAGTGGTAGCACTACCTATACACTACCTATACACTACCACCACTACCACCACCACCTTTAGCACAGTATTGTGTAGTATGACAATGCTCCAAGCTTTTACAATTTATACCTAAATATATCAGTAGCTATAATATATAAATGTTTGCACAGTACTGTGTCACTATATACTTGAACATCCTTTCTAGCATCCTCTTGCCGTGTGAAATTATTCCTCTTCACTTCTGTCTCTGAATGATGTCACCAAAGTAGAAGTGGAAGGAGCACTATGTGTTAGTACTAAAACTACAATGCCTCTATACAACATGCAATGCCTACTAGAAAGTGGTGGAAGTTGTATTTGTAGTGGGAGTACCACAGTTGACATTCTTTTGTAGATTTTCTACTATGAGCATTTTCTGGGATTTGTACATAGCTAGGTATATGGTAGTTTGTATGTGGATATTATGTTGGATATATCGGGCGGCGATATTATGGAGTTGGTGTGTGTGAGAGAGGAACGGTGTAGGTCCGTGTGGTGTTGCAAATACAGGAGTACGTGAAGTAAAAGAGTTGAGGAGCATATTCGGAGCGGGAGTGGTGGTAAGTGGAGTATTAAATGTGTAGGATGAAGAAGGCATAGATTGGGCGAAGTGTGTGATATGGAAGTAGTCGTGTTTCGTTTGGTGGTGGGTTGGTTGGTTGTTTGGTGCCATGGTTGAAGTTGGAGCTACAACTCATTCCCTGTTTCTCATTCCGGGCACTTGAAATGTCTATGTGCCTGTACATTATTGTACAAGTTTGCTAGCCGGCGGCGGCTCCTAAGCCAGCACTTGGAAAATTGATTATGCCAAATAGCTAGGATAAAGTGCTCAAACCAAAGTTGGAAATTAACGATTTGTGCATGCTTGCGAGTGACAATAATGTAATGAGTGCTCGTAGAAAGGGCTTGAATCCGGCATCAGCTGTACTTAATTGGCTTCCCACTTATCATGTTCTCTTGGGCCAGAAGAGCCACTCTATGCCAAAGGATGAACTTCATCTCCATCGTCTTTATTCATCCATTACGGTTACACTATTAAACTACATCACAATACCAACTCCATTATGCCACTACACACAAATACTACATATGCATTCCCACTCTTCCGTGTAGTCTAATATGCATACACACAGTGCATTGCATACATCTCGTCTATAGACACACTCCTCTCAACTTCAAGTACTATAAATTAAGTGTATCAATGTATTTACAGCCAGAGTCTACATCCACTCCTTCACTGTAGAATTGACTTGCTTTCGATTTTCTTTTAACTGTTACATACGTTCTTCTCGTAGCGTAGCACTCGTGTAGTAGCTTTACATGTACTAAACCACCGCAGGACTATTACACTAAACACTTCTGTTCAACTTGTTTGCCGGAGAGAAAACGTATTCCAATAGCAACCTCCATCAGTTTCCTTCCTCGGCTTTCACTTTACTTTCGCTCTCTCTCTCTCTTTTTACCCGTATAGTCTTTTCTTACGTGTGTATATGTATAGTATACTAGTACGTCTTATCCCATGCACAACAGATAAATAGTTACTATTAATAAAACCACAGACTTGAGCACCACCAAAGCACAGCTTTAGCCCCAGTGCATGCAAGTGAGCTTTATTTCTCAGAACGTTCTTATAAAATTTGTGTTTAAAGGTAAGTAAGTAAATGGCTACTTATTTAAGCTTAAACAAGTGCGCAGTTGTGGAGGTATAAGTAAACGAATATCCACCGACTGAATCCCTTCCAACTCTCATTAATTAACTAATTAATTAAATATTAGAGTAACAAAAGTATGGATGATGCTGTGTTTCAAGTTACATAGTTTCTACAAGTGAGCGCGTGTAACATTGTCAGTGAAATGGTTGATACCATTTTACAATAAAATATATTCGCATTCTAGTATATAGGCGTGAAAAATTCGCCATGGCCTATGTTACAAGAGAAAAGTAGAACAAAAGGAAATTGGAGTCAAAGGAATCATTCAACAAACGAAATGCTACCAAAAACAAATCTCGGAAACAAACATGATGCTACCCACTTAGAATTGAAAGCTAATGCGATTAAGTGCTAATGAAATAGGACACAAACTTGAGATTGTGTTTGTTAACAGTTGCATGGCATTCCGATACTGTATACCTATATGGCTGGGCATCTGTCAGAATATCAGATGAATGAGTAGGTACTATAAAATGGAATAGTAAGTGAATGAGTGATATTTGACAAAGGAATATATTATTTTGCCCTGGATTACGTCTTTTTTATGGTAGCATATGTCAAAAAAGTCAATCAAAGGGAAAATCCGCATGTTTGAAGTTTGGAAATAAACCTTAAACAACAAAAATTATTACGTTTGCAGAAAATATTTTTATTGATTTTTTTGCTTTAACAGCTTTTTGGAATGTTCAAAGGGTGGGTGGAATCGTTGGAGTATTTTAATGCTATCAGTTGTGTATAATTATTTTGACGTTATATGCTTAACCTAAATTGATATTTTGCTATACAGATTTTACAGATAATAATATTACGTTTCAGCAAAAATGGATGGATAATAATATATATTATTACTATACTGATTGATTATATTCCGCACTAATAATAGTCTGCAATAACTCGACAGTGAATTTTTATAAAAAGTTCCTCTGCCATTCAACTCACATTAATTACTAACTGAAGCTTATAGAGCTAAGTCATGCATGCTGCCATGAATGGCTAAGAATAAAAGAATTACGATAGAATTTTGTAGGGTGTCATGAGTTTTTTTATCACTATATTATCTGTGTTTCTGTTTTTCTGTGTATAATGACCTACGAAATAGAATATTACATAAACAATCTCCCTTATTTTCTTACTTACATGCCTACCATAAGAATTGAGAGTAGTCCCTCTCATGCAGAGTTAGTAAAATCCTCTTGAATTTTTACAACTGCGAATGTTCCGACTGTAAAAGTACATCAATTCCAAATAGCTGCAGAGCCTGCAAATTTCTTGTTTTTTCCAGATTGTTTAAGTACAAATGCATTATGCGCATATACATAACATCTGCAGGAAGAATAATTTCTCCCCCTCCAGTTTGCACGGAAGATTTTCTTTGGTATCCCACGGTTGATGCATTCATTCACTCACTCGAGTCAGTCATTCAATTAGGCAAGTCAACCATTAGAGTGCCTTAAACCAAGTGTGTCTAACATAACATAATGCAACAACGCTGTTAAATTGAGTCGAGTACCTATCCTAACTTCGTTTCTTCACTGGGTATAGCTTATGTCAGCTTTCTGATCAGCAAAAAAACTTTAGTTGACAGTTACAGAGAGAAAGAGAGAGAGAGAGTCCTCGTGGTTTTGCTGGAATTGAATTCCAATCCTCATCTCCAACACTGAGATGATTTCTTTTGTATTCCCATGCACTTTTTTAATATCTCTAGAAAAATCCAAAAATACTCAAAGTTGAAATATACAGTGGATATAATAGCAATTCGACTTCTACTGTTCCACATACTACATACAATTTATTACCATAAGATATAACAATCTAAGTAAAGTAGTAATATAGTACCAACACTTTCATAACATTTCTTACCACACATATTTCTACTTTCTACATTATAACTGAAAAAATACTTACACGCAATCTGAAAGTGTCACTTAGTACGTGTCTCTGTATTCTATACGTACATTATATCCAATAACAGTCATAAATTATTTTCACATTGCCCTTTCTATAATAATATCAACTGGCATATATTATAATAGTAATACCGTTGTACAAAAACAGTAGACATCCAAGAGTACCTACCTCAAATGTTCATAATATTAAACCCAATTCAGTTGAGTATTACCATCGGAATATAATATGATGTAGTAGATCGAGGGACATGAATATGAATATGAATATTGAAAATGGAAAAAGTGTGCACTCAACATTTACACATTGCTTATTATTAGTTACATTTGAACTGTGAGAGAGTTTCTAAACTTGCGAGCTATAACATTAAGGTCGTGTGTACGTGTTTGATATAGGAAGCTATATAAGCTACTGGTGCAGAGCTATGTGTAGTAGTGTATAAGTAGTAAGTAGTAAGTGCATATTATGTAAGAAGGCAAGTGCTTTGCTTGCAAGATAGAGAAAGGAGTACAATCTACGACTTCCTTCGTAAGAACTGCTACAGTGGATCTGTATTTGTACACACTCATAGAGAGAGAGAGATATTCGGAGGACGGTGTAAAGATAACAGTTGTATATTATGTATGTAGAGTTAACAGTAAGCTTTCCTCTGTGCCCTCTTAGTCCCTTCCATGCCATCCCTTTTCTATTCTTTTGCTTCTTGTCTTTTTGGATTTTTTCTCCATTTCATCCCTGCATGTTGGTAATAGATTGGGTCGCTGCCTGGATATCCCTCAACCGTTTGCATTCAAGTCATAGTCCTCCAGTCGGCGGACTTCTATTTGTCATTTTTATGGACTCATATCTCGTTACGCGAATTGTAATCTAGGCAATTGTGCTGAACAAGTGTTTCTTCTTCACTTTACAGTTCTCCTCCTTTACTAACTCCCACACAGAAATGCAGAGTCGAGATTTCGAGTGTCATGTTATGTGTGTGCGAGAGAAAGAGAGAGAGAAATTGTGTGTGTGTGTGTGTACAAGACATCATCCCGGGGACGAATAACAACGGATTGAATGCAAACCATGAATTATGAATTTCTTTTCTCTCATATCATCTCCTACTGTTTCCATTTATACAACCCACGTAGACCAACCCAACTTGATTTCCCCCCACGCTTTTAGTGCTTCCTAGATCTTTTCTCTTGAAAGTGCATGGCAAGAGGTAGAAATATCCAGGCTGGAAAGTAAACAAAATTGACAGCAAACAGTGAGTTAGAAACATCATTCAAATATCAACATAAATTGTTAAAGACATTTTGATTTAATACTGTTTACTTCCAAAAATACTCAGGTGTCCATGTCCATTTATTTGTATTCAACTACTATTGTTTTTTTTGGCAATGGATTTTTTAATAACTAAAATGTAAAATTTTTGGGTAGACAACAAAAATATTTCGAAAATTGAGCATACCAGTAGTAGCCAGTTTTAATAGTATGTACAATATTATGCAGTGAAGCCCACGAGAAGTTATATGTATAAGCAAGTGCATTGTAATTGTATATACTACAAATAATTCGTAGTCCAAATAACGCAAACATTACTTGGTGAAAGTAATTATATTAGCAAACCCAATGCTCATGGAAACAGTATTATTTTTCTCTAAGAAGGTTAGGTCATATCCAACATATCAACAAATCCTTCAGCC
>JAQFYB010003676.1:0-18638 GCA_034694085.1 Pogonognathellus longicornis | reverse complement strand
TCGGGCGACTCAGAGCCAATGTATTTTAAATACATTTGTATTTTGCGGAAAGAAAATACATAATGTATTTAAATTACATTTGTATTTTGAGCGATAAATGTATTTTGTAATTTGTAATTGTATTTTGAAAGTCATGTATTTTGCCCATCCCTGGTAGTCCGTCGCGTTGTGTAGTCCGTCGCGTTGTGTAGTCCGTCGCGTTGTGTAGTCCGTCGAATTATCTATATTGGGAAACGCCAGTGCTATGTTGGCAACGCTATTATGAGTGATGCCAACGCGATCGTTGCCAACGATGGCAACGCAATTGTGAGTGTTGGCAACGGCACGAGCTTCGATGGCAACGAGGCGACGCGGGCAACGGTGGCAACGTTGCCAACATTGGCAAAGCGTGTCCTCTGCCTTACTCCAACCCAAATTGTATGGTTATATTACTTTTAAAAAGAAATAAGGACTGCCAAAGATTTTTATGTACTCCACTTTACATAACGTTGTTTGCACCACTTTGTCCCATCAAATCTTTTATAGTTGTACAACGCACCGCGCTACTTTCTAAACTCTTTATGTGTGAAGTTTATTCCAATTTCTATTCATACTGGTAATTCAGTATTTAATAAATATAATAATATTACGCAATAATATAATAATAATGTTGAGCAACAATGTAATATTAATGTTAATATATAATTATGCTATCGTAATAAAATTAATATTTATCAATTTACAAATTCATTAAAACAATTGTCAAACTAGACTCATTTTGAATTCGATGTCCATTGACAAATTTAGTTTGGACTAGTAATTACATTCACCAATGTAGCTTACGCTTTAATGTCAATTGACCTTTTTAAAATTTCAGTTTGACCGTTTTCGTTTTGACCAATGAAGCCGGCTACCACCATAACTATATGATATTTATTGTTCCATGAGCAGAACATAGAATGGGAATTAACGATATTAAATCGTAGCGTGTTGGTCAATAAATTCAGGCGACTGTTCACATCAATTATTCACATGGTTATCCTTCAGTTTTTTACTTGTACTAGAATAAATGACATTTACGTGACTTTTTATGTGCCTATACCTTAACTCTTTTTACAATGGTTAAGACAAACAATTCTGACACAAATTAATACTATTGCATACCTAAATGGTCTAGACTTATTGGAACCTTTGTTTTAATACACATGATTATCAATCCTAGAATTAATTTTTATTTAATTCCTTCGCTATAAAAAGCGGCTTTCCCCAAATGGAAGCACAAATTAGATTCTGTCTAATGTTCATCTTTGTTATGTATGACAATTCTATGTATTTAAATGTATATTACATAATATACTATTGACAATCGCAATATGTTCTCGATCTAATTAACAGTCAGTAGGGTTGTAACTATGCTTTCTGGACTGTGTGATTGGTTACACATAGTTTGGAAGTATGGTTTGTGTGATAAGATGAATCTCATGCCAAATTCAGACAGTCGTCAGTTTGACACATTTATAATTATTAGTGTGAGACTAGTTATACTTTTCTGCAACCATTGTTGGGGGGGGGGCATGGAATGAAACATAACGCACACCATGATTAGTAGGCGCGTATTCAGGATCAAAATCTGCGGGGTGCACAGCAAGGTTGTACACAGACATAATATATTGGGAGAGTAAAATTCGAATATAACATATAGGGTACAATTTAGTCCATAACAGCGCTTATCAATTAGGTGAAAACTAACTTAAAATTCATCAAAATAGCGCCTAGCGAGAATTTTTTTAAACTTTGATGGCAAAATAATGTAATTTCTGAGCACACTGGAAGGTGCACCATGTGCAACTTTCTTGGGTACGCGCCAGGTGATTAGCCCTACTGCTACTCTCTCAAAATACTACAAGTTCTTTGATTTACACTCGCTGGTGGAAAAAATTATTTCTTTCCGGTATCCTAGAGATGCTGTAAAAAATTTCCCCATAAATTTGAAAAATTTCCCGATTTTTGGTTTACAAAACGTAAGACATAAAATAGGCAAAAAACTGCGAAATAGACTTTATGTAGAAGTATTAATTGTTTTATGCTAAGTGTGCCATTTAGTGCAATAACATTAATGTAGAACAAATCTTGATAATCCGAAAATATTTTTTTATATCAAATATTACGTCAACATAGTTGCATTAACAATGGATTTTTCAATGATCTCATTTTATTTACCTAATTCATTGAGATTTTAAATTTTTCTTGTTGATTTCACTGTAATTACAATTTCCCGATTGTACTGTAATTACAATTTCCCGATTGTACTTTAATTACAAGTACCTACCCAATAATAGGGAAGTTGTAATTAAAATAAAATCGGGCAGACAAATTTCTCTTCCCACTTGCCCCTTACATTTTATTTCCCGATTTCTACTTCCCTCCAAATTTCCAAAACACATTTAGTGATTTTAGTTTATTTTCAATTTCGCTTCCCGTTTACATTTTATTTCCCGATTTCTACTTTCCTCAAAACTCCCTATTTCACATTTTCCTTCCAGTTTTCTGCATTTTTCCTTCCCGTTTTTTCCAAAAATTTTCAAATCCTTCGCCGAAAATTTCCCAGTATCCTAGATACCAGGATACCGAGGTTTTTCCACCAGCGTTTACACTACTTACCCTCACCTTCGTCCAAGCACAAAACAGACAGGAACAGTATACTTATAGCAATTGTTGTTTCGTCGCATAGCACGTGAATTCATGTCGCAACTTTTACAAGCCGTCTGGATTTTGTTGGATTAAACAGAGAAAAACAGTATACTGTAAGTTAGCGTCGCAGGATTTAAAATTTGCTGTGTAAGTCAGTTGTTTGTTGGATAAACAGCAGATGTTCGACTTTTGTACTTGATACATGGGATAAGATCCACTCTTGTGTAAGACTTCCTTGAACATTGCCACCGCGTTTTCAGTTTACTAGTTAAATTACTAAATAGAATACATTGACAATATTCTTTGAGTGTTCACTTCGGTAGTGTTTAATTTAGGTGGGTTGACTAGTTACTTATCTATTATATTTTTATCCTACATTTATACTTTAGTTTCAATTTCGAAAACAGAATAGTTTCATTACATTTTTGAGTAAATTGAAAATATTTAGGGAGAATTAAAATGACACCAAAATAAATGTTCGCCAGTCAGGGGAAGTGAGGATGAGGAACATCGATGATTTTGGAAATGTAAGTAATAATCCTAATAATAAGTAAGATTATGCCCGAGTTATTTTTAGGAAATATATTAGCTAAAATGTTTTTACAATTATTATTTTAATTTTTTTATTGCAAAGCATTATGCGGGCAAAATCTTTTAGCAGAACACAAATGACTGGTATTTGTGTTCTGCTGAACTTTCCGAACCACACACCCAAACAACCCAATCTAATCAAAAGCTTTCAAGAGCATGAAATTCCATCAAAAGTTTAAGGAAGCTGAGCTGACTGAATTATAAAATCCCTGTCTTTATCGTATGAAGGATGAGTTACACACAAGTTAACTACAATTTCAACAACGACTAAGTATCAGACTTGACCCTGAAGTTGCCAGAATTTGATCAAACAGTATGCAGTAAATCAATTGTTTCCTGAATCAAAAATGGTTTCATTTGTGAATGACAAGGAGTCATTCTGTGCTATTATGACTGTTCTAGAGACGGTGGAAGAAATCTCTCGACGTAGTAGGACACCAAAGTCATTTTTATTTTGGTAGTATGTTTAAAGTGCCTCACTAAATTATAAGGTGTGTCTTTTCTATTTCTGTCAACTGATTTTATCCCTCTCATTATGGCATCATACATACGGATTATGCAATGAATTTTGTGAATGTAGGGCTTTTCATTTGAAGTTGACTAAAAACAGACTATTTGAAAGAAATTAGTGACATGTCTACGTCAAATTTGTATATATTTTTCTAATGATTCGGAAATATTATTTTCAGAAAAAAATTAAGTAGAAGTAATTTTCAGTGGGTTTAACGATAAGGCAAATATATCTGATAAGGCAATATCATTGTGGTAAAAATGTCAATTAGTTGAAAACACATTAGTCCGGACCTATGTGTTTAAAATAGTTATATTTATTTTAATATAGGTTGCCAGATTTACAAACCTTAAAGATAAAATGATATTTAAAATGGAGATCATGGAAAATAAGGTTGCTCGTATTTATTCTCATCTGGAAACTTCTGGTAAAATCCTTACCATAATTGGAATTTTACTTGGCAATTGTGTGTTTAAAATTCTACTTCTACTACTTTTTATTATATGTAGATCAAACTCTTAATCTGTCCGTGTGTAGCAGCGAAGGACAAGTTGTGAAAGACGCGATATTAAGTAAATCTGTTTCAAATTTTACATCAATACATTAGTTCGCATTAATTGGAACATTTTGTTATTGTCAATGTTGCTGGGAAAGATGAGGAGTTTACATTCCTTACACAATGGAGTTGAAACTGGTGTCCGCTAAATCAATCTCGACCATTGTCTCGACAATGTTTCTGCACTTCCATTGCATCTCATCTTTAAGGACGTCAACCGTGTCATAGTAAGTGCTTTTAAATTTTATTCTAGGACGGCTATTGTAATGAAGCGTATTTGAAGTTTACTATATAATTGTAATTGTATTAACATGTTGATTATTTTGTTTCCTTTAGTGAGACATTATCGTCGGATGGAGTTGGCGTAAAGTCTTTGCCAGCTTTGACTGCTGAGAGTAGAATAGGTATAATAAGTGATTATCTATTCGATATAACAATTCTGATTAATAAATTGGCTTTTTATATCCAGGCCAAATACATATGTCCGGACATTTGTACTTGGTATAAATATTAAAAGCCAATATCAGCATGTTACATTGTTGTTTATTTTTGTTTGTAGCTGTCGTCCAGTAGGTGACGCCGATGGACAGTACTTACTCCAAACAAAACGGCGGCTATCGTATGGCTAATAAAAGTACATCGCTGACGTTTTCAACAACATTACCAAGCACGAATACACCCCACCTGGAGAATATTTTCAACGGCCTTAAAAAACCAAGGTCGCCTATGGTGAAAAACCTTAAAATTACAATATTACTTTTTAAATATAAAAATGTATATTAATATTGTCATATAAAATTAAGCTATAAACTTAAATACATTGTGTAACATTGTTTAGGATTTTAATTTATTGCATTATTTATTATATTCTAGCCCTAATTAAAACGCATAATGTTATACATCATCCAGAACAAAACAGCATTTTCGTTGCATAATCCCAGACTAAGACAGCATTTGCTAAATCATTACCCAGAGCAATACAGTATTTGTTACAACATCAAACAGAACAATCCTGCATTTACTATCGCGTGATATACACCAATCCAGTATCTGTTAAAGCGTCAGCCAGAAAACCACAGTATACAATTGCACAGACCGATACAAAAGCATTCAGTATGCTGTCACCCAGTACGAAACAAAAAATGCTGTGTTGAGCAGACATACGCAGGAAAGTCCCACTTAAAGCTATGTCCTGCCTGTGACAGTAACTGTGCATGCATTGCGTGCATAGGAAATCTAAGCTCTAAGTGACGTATTGAACCGTGTACTCTGTATCGCTGGAACGAAGATGAGGGTATGCTTTTTGTTTCCTCATATTATGTTGGCGTCTGGGAGTGGGAAGTGTTGAATTACCACCGATAAAATAATGTAAACTGAAAGTCCAAAATTTGACATAATCCTACGATGGATATACCAAATCAAATCTAAATGTATTAAACCGACATTAAACTAATATTGAATTCAAGCTAGCATTATGAATTCGACCGATTCTGACACTTTTATATCATTTTAACATTAATGTGATGTGTTTCATTATAAAATTTTGCATTGGGATGCTGCGGTTCATGTCATTCTCAAATCTCTATTTTCTGGATTTTTTTTCAATCTTTAATTTGACCTTGTCTTTACTTTCGTTACATTTTATTTACCCATTCGAAAGAAAGTACATTAGAGTCCTTAATCCAAATATTGTTGCTGGTAACAGGAGTAAAGACGTGGCCGTTTTTTGAAATTGTAAACACTTACAATCACCAATTTTGGGTTTTTCCACATATTGGTAATTTAGAAAAATAAATATACAAAATGCTCCTATCTATAAAGTAATCATTAACGCCCGAGAGAAAACCCCTTTATCTCAAGAGAGTATGGGAAACAATTTAGGATTCGAAGTCCGTTCTTTAGAACTATAGATTCCGCTAGTACATCAGTATTAGTCCGAGAATGCTGTTGTTTCTTAAACGTTTTAGCAGAGCTATTAAATTGTACGAAGCTACCGCTAACACCCTTATTAAAGCAACTTGAAGGGCCACATTATGTTCATTATCAACCTGACATTTTATTGATGTTTTAGGTTGACATTTATTTTGGTTAAGTATTGGTTTTAATATATATACAACGTAAATAATAAGTATGTAACATTAGATAAATACAGAAAAGTATCAATTGCGTACGCACCACATGAAATAAACATATAATGGCAAATTGCTCTTTGGTCTAATCTAAAAATGCAAATCATTATTACCCAAGTAACAATTTGCCATGAAAAGAAAGCATTTATACCGGGCTTTTAATGCGAGAGGACAGTCCATTTAACCCAACAGTTACGGTTTTACAACTGTTCATAGATGGGCTTTTGTCGCCCCAACAAATATACTGCGTTCGTACTTCCTACGTTCCGAAGAATGAAAACTGATGCCGTAAATAGACGCTTTTGGTACCATTGCTGAGCATTTATTATTTACATTTGTTAGATGAATTTGAATGGCTTGTATTTTTCGTGCCTATCTTTTTATTGTTTTAGCTATTTGAAAATCTGGATTTTGGCTCTATGATATTATTTTGCCTCTATTTCTGGACTTTGCCTATCTAATATTTATTATGGCTTCTAAAATTATTTCAATTTCCTCTAAGTTAGATGATGGAGCCTATATTATATTTATCTCATCTAGCAAAATCTTTCAAAACCCTAACGTCTTAAATGAGCCTATTAAAATATTATTAATGCCTTCAAAAAATTTAGAAACATGTTACCTTCTACACACAATTATACAATTCAGTTAACACTAATATTTATTAAAACGAAATATTTTTTCGAAAAAACCGATGTATTACATTACACATAGTACTTGGCAGTTGAGACAGTCAGAAATTAAAATCAGTAATATTATATCGTAATATCTGCTATTAAATATACGGTATAAATGTGTTTCACATGTATAAATAACATGCATATATGCATATGGCAGCGTTCAAAAACCACGTTACAAAAAACCGATTTTTTTGACACCCCCTCCCCCCTTGTTTTCATTTTGGTAACCCCTCCCTCATGTGCCACGTTACCATTCGAATCCCCCCTTCCAGTAAGGCACACATGATGAAAATTCGCATTTTATTAAATCAGTGATATTGAAGTGAAACGGATGATTAATTTTTGTAATTAAACTAGCCAAAAATTTCATGTTCTATAGAAACACTGTAAAATTAATCAGTTGTAATAGTACATGTACAAGATGGCTCACTAATTATGGAAACTGCCATTTTTTTCAATACGGGGATGGTGGTATGTAATTTGTGCATAAAATAATATATTATAATGATTTATAAGTCCATCTTTGCAGATTTATTGACTTTATGTTTCAAAGTTGCGTACTTTCTGGGGTATGTTGATTTTAAAACCGGATTTCGTGACGATCATTTTACATAAAGTATTGTTAGAGATGGTTTGATATTATGTTGAAACATAGATACCATAAGCATAACCAGGATTTGGCATCGGAAAAATTTCGCGACTTTATGTACTTTTTCACCCAGAAGATTTTGGTAACGTTGTCAGCCCTTCGACTCCCCTCCCTCCTTGTGGTCATGTGTGGTCATCTGGCTGACCCCCACCCCCTAAACTGGTAACGTGCTTTTTGCATGGTCCCTATTTATATATGAAATGTTAAAAATATGCTCTAACGAACTACTCAGGGCCGTACCCAGAATTTGGTTTTGCAGAGGGCATATTACATACTTATACAAACAAAAAATTGCGAGTAGCTAAAAAATACTTGGTTAATGAATGTCAAAATTAACCTGAAACGTAACGAAATACGCGCTCAGCGGTGAATGTTTTGCAATTTTGGTCACTTTAATGAGAAAATCATCCATTTCTGGGATTTTGAGGAGCCCCGTTCTCTAATACCCTATTGCTCGGTAACCTTTGGATCCATTAATATGCTCTGGATGCCACGAATGAACAAAATGTATAAAAATATGTTGTTTCATATTATGCAATATGTGTACCTACTAACAATGAAAACATGTAAATTAAAACTTTGTGTATAAGTTTGTTTTAGCATGAAACGTAAATAAACAAGACCTAGCCTTTAATCCCAAGCATATGCAATCACATACATATCCTTCCTCTGATTGTAGTGCATACATTAACTACATTGTTAAATATACATGTGAAACACATTTATACCTCGTATATTAATAAAAGATATTACGTTATAATATTACGGAATTTAACTTTTCAATGTCTGATGTATGTGTAATGTAATACATCGGTTTTTTCGAAAAAATATTTCGTTTTAATAAATATTAATCTTCACTGAATTGTATAATTGTGTGTCGAAGGTAACATGTTTCTAAATTTTTTGAAGGCATTAATAATATTTTGATAGGCTCATTTAAATCGTTTGGGTTTTGAAAGATTTTGCTAGATGAGATAAATATAATATAGGCTCCATCATCTAACTTAGAGGAAATTGAAATAATTTTAGAAGCCATAATAAATATTAGATAGGCAAAGTCCAGAAATAGAGGCAAAATAATATCATAGAGCCAAAATCCAGATTTTTAGATGGCAAAACAATTTAAAGGTAGGAGGATATAAATAAAAGCCAATTTGAATTGTCTTAATAAACATTACTTATTTCAAATCTACTAGTTTCTTTATACATGTACTTTTTTTACTTTGTGGCTTACAATCAACTTCATTAAAGCTAACTAACCATGACTGGTATTTTGTGCATTAAATAATTAGTTATAAAATAATTTATAAACTGATGTAGATATAATTATTATGCAACGATACTTTAAAGGTAAAATTTATACTCTCTTAATTATTGTTGGTTGGTATACATAAATGATTTCATATTACATCAATAATATTTCCGTTGACAGTCAGTGCTAAAAACTAATTACATTGGAAACTGAATCTATAAAACAATTTGACTAGCTTTAAAAAAGAACACAAGATTTGGGAAACCAAAGACATAAATAGTTTTTTTGAAAAATTTGCTATTGAATACATGTGGTGGATGCATAGTTCTAATAGGAAGAATACAAATGCTGCGCTGAGAAACATTAGGAAAATAACAAACACTGAATAGATTCCTTCGTATAATTTTATCTCACGTGGTCCCTTCTGTTCAAATTCCATTATCTCTCCTTCTTTAAATTTTTTTCTATTAACCACTGACCGATATATTTCAAGGATAAAGGGACTTATCCCTGAAGATATTAGTTTTTCTGTATACTGCTGCAAAACATTTTTAAAACGATACATAAATGACCAGTAGACTCGTTCTGAACCAAATGGTTGTGGTAAAATGTTGCATTGCATTTTACTGTGAGGGCTTGATTTAAATTCGATAAGAGTTTTAATTGAATATAGCTTATAGTGTTTCATATCTTCAGTTTTCAATTCTCGACCTCCATTTATTTTACGAAAATTTATTAGTTCTGAAATACGAGATGTTAGATTATATTTTGCAAACAGTTCTTGTCCAGCAAAATCATCTTTGATGTTTCTATATGAGAAATATTTGTATCCATCGTCCAGCAGTTGAGAGAAGTTTTGAAAAAGTTCATCCTCCATAGGAGCAATACATTCGCCCGTTATCGAAGATTCGTAACATGTTGATAGAATCCAACCACTGAATGCAAAAACTAAAATAATTTTCATTGAAATGGGGGTGTGATCTTGGCGTAAAAGAAGTGCAATCCCAGTCAGCCAACTCAATGAGAATGATTTCGGATTTAAATATAAAGAAATACAAAAATTGTGCAAGTACGCATATGATGACATCAACAAATACGTACCACACATTGAAATCCATAATTGGTCAAAACCAATTTCCACCCAACGCGAAAAAAAAGACGTTTTGATTTTCCTTTCCAAACAGTAGAAGACGTGGAACCTCTCAATTTCCCTGAGCACCAATTTGGTATGGTGACTATAAGATACCATCAATGACCTGGGTTGAATTACTGCATTGAAGTTCATGTTATACCATTCTTTATTTCGGTCAACGTATGAAAGTGTAAAGTTCAAACTTGTTGCAAGTAATTCATTTTCATATTGAAGTGGTAAACAAATAGTTGATTTTGTGTGTTTATAAATATAATTACATTTGCCCGTTTTTATAATTCGTAGATTAGTGGGATTCATGAGAACAATAAAGTTCGACCTAAAACCACTGAGTGATTTTTGGATGCCCAATGCCTTCCACTGTGAGGGATTTAATTTGTTATTCTGCGTTTCTATGAGCTGGTTATCGAATGCTGATCTAAGGTACAACTTAGTTTCTCGTAGTTTATTAACGAGTAAGTGTACAATTTGTGCATTGACATCATTTGTGGAAGGTGTAAAATAGTCTTGCCAAAATGCGGTCCCCTGTGAAATAATTGGGATATGGTGAATGAAAATAAATTGACTTGTATCTCTATTTCCTCTAAAGCTATTTAACGCTTCTTCTACAATCAACATGCCAGTTTCAACGAATACTACATTCACGTCGCACATTTCTTTGCTAATCAATTCTATTGTTTTTTTTCTCGTGTGGTTCATTTGAGTGGTGGCTGAGTAGGAATAGAAGGTCCATGGTTGGTTATATTGATTTAAATGCACAAGTTGATTCAAAGTTTCAATTAAATTCAAAGTCCGATCTGTAGTTGCATGCCAATCACAATTTTGAAAATAGTTCAACCCAAAGTCAATGGGTAAATATTTTTCGTTGCTATTGTAGATTTTGTGTGACGTAATTAGAGGAATGAGCAAGAATAAAATCAATACAAACATTTTTGTACCAAATAAATTTTGTGGATTCTTGATTCGTTTAGAATATTTAAATTGTTTGTTGTTTCTAAATTTTGCAAGGAAAATATATGTTATTCTTTATAATGTAACACAAAATATTTTAGATGGGTTTTAGATGAAAAACAATGTCGAATTTTTACTTCAACATAGTTTTAGTATAGATTTCCACAAACAACGTTATTTTCTACAGTTTTCCGTCTTACAAAATACATTAGTTTTTTGATTATTGCCTTTATGTTGAGCCCTTCTTTATGGGACGACTAATATACGTGTGTGTAGTACGTGATAATCTGGTGAGAGTAATTAAAAAAGTAAAGTACAATTGTGGAAATCTGCTTATATTAAGACTGTCAAGTGCCAAATCCAATTCTTGAAAGTTTATAAAGTTTACTGATCAATAACGCTATATGTTCGTGCATTAGAATGATTATTATCCTTGGAGTGGCGTACCGCCGAAAGACCTGGCCTGAGCATAATAATACCAATTACATACACAACGTGACTTGGAAATCTAAACCAATGCGATTTTTAAAAAAAATCAGTACAGTTTAAATACAATGTATTTAAACTGTACTGATCAACAGCAGGACATGCTGTTGATTTAAAATTTGAAAAGTTGTGTTGGAGAAGGTTTTTCTAGAAGGCGTCAAAAGTAAACGGAAACTAACGTTAAAAATATTTTATACTTAAAAATATGCGAAACATTTAAACAGTTCATAGAATGACTCAAAATATTTCTAAATATATTAATTTGAAATCTCAACAAATCCGACAACCTATTATTACTAGGGCATTAACAACCATTTCTTGACTAGGAGGAGAATTGTATGATCATTACTCAATTTTGACATGGCTTGCATTTGCGAAAGCAGAATTATTTCACGCAAATCGCCGTACTCAAACTAATAGAGCGTCGAAGTTTGATTTTCATCGGAATGAAATTACGCATTTGCTCCCCTTCGGAAATTTCGAAAATGAGTTGGTTTTAGTTGAAAGACTTAGTGCCACAAATCGGGTAATTTTAGCTGTATATTCGTTGAATTTTCCTTGCAATACAGCGAATTTAACGAAATGTGATCTATGGAATTAGGTAGGAGTATGTTAATATACATTGATCACCCTATATCACTATGGTTAGCTTAACTTAAAGTTTGAATAACAAATTAATTCACAAATGTTTAATCCTAATTTCCACTACTAGTCAAAAGTGTATTCATAAATGATATCGTAAATTGCAACTGTTATTCTAAGTAATAGTTCAAAAACCGTAGTGACATAGCACAATCAATGCACTTTATACTACTCCTACATAACCTCATAGATCACGTTTCGTGGAATTCACTGCACCTATATACCTTTAGTATTTTTTTCACTAAGAAATAGTTTTTTATAGGAAATGTAAATATGCTTTTATAATACGGTCATTTCATTAAAAAAATAGAACATGCATGAATTTTTTAACGCTTCAGTACCTGGGCTGATGTTTGGAAATTCTAAAATCTTGACTTTGTTGGTGATTTTTAATTTTTTAATATGGCGATTCTAAATAAAATTACCCCAATATTTTTTGTTGGGTCTGTGCAAAACATTGTATTTCTCTACAGTGTTTGCAGCTCGCCAACATATAAGTCAAATCTCTTTTAGTTTGATAGTGATCTTTGCAGGTACAATACAATATTAAATTAAATATGTACAGCTACATATCCGGATATCGTAGCAAACAAGAATATAATTTATGAATTTGCATGTCCATAGGCTATGCTGATTCTTGTTGCAAGAGCTATGTGAACTTAATTTTTGAGGGTTTTGGATACACGGTATTGCCCCCAACATTGACCACCTCATAACTCTGTTTAGAATCTTCATAACAACTTTATCCTCTGACAATTTTACCTAGGACCCCTCCAAGGGGATGAAATTAAACTTTTACTAACTGGTTTCTTTTATTTTCTAAAAAATACAACCGTCTTGATAGTGATCACAGAATTTCTGACAAATCAAAACATGTTTTGACATAAAATGGAGTTGTTACCGCATTAGGAAAAATGTCAGGTATGTCATGTATAAAATATTTTTAATTACCTACAAGCATGTCTTGTACCAAAAACTACACAAGAGACCTGCATTGAAATGTCCCTATTATCCAGAATAGTTGCATTTTTGCAAATTCGTCACGTTGTGTATGTAGCTAGTATTTTTTGCTCAGGCTTGGTCAATCGGAATTAAAATCTAATGTATCAACCTTTACAACATACTTTCTTAATTACAGTTTCTCATTAAACTATACCAGGAGTGTTGTGTTGTCTTAACACACCTTGGTTAGTTCTTTTAGGTAGGTACTTCTTGCATAAATCATAAGAGTTCTTGCGATGAATCGGTCAAAGCAAAAACGGTCAAAGACGGATAGCGATAACAGTAAAAACAGAATAGTCAAGTCAATAACAGTCAAATATATCGGCTAATAAGACAATCCATATTGGAGTCAAAGAATTCGATAGATGATAAATTAGTTGGGCAATTAAATGTATTAGTTAATTTTGTCGGAGAAATCATAGAGAAATGAGAATGCTAAGCAAAGATGATGCACGGTCATTGCATTAAATCTAACAGCAGTCGTTATATTACAATTTTTTATTAATTTTATAATGTAGATATATCCGTTGGTCTAGTGTAATATGAAAATAATTTCTGCTGGACTAATGAATATGTTAAGGATTTTCCTTTGACCGGTTTGGTTTTGACCGGTCAAACGGGCTTCCACAATAACAATAGAGTGTTATTTTAATAGACCTGTAAAATCGCGAATATGGTATTTTTTAACCGAATGAGACATTAAAGACCTTGTAGGCTTTGTGAAACTAAGTTACAGAAAAATATAAACCCCTTGCTCCATGCGCCCCCTTTAGGGACAGGGTTGGTTTTGTGTTTTTTTGAGGGGGCGTTCTAGAAAATTCAAAATTCAACCAAAATAACGTGACTAATTTTAGAAAATGCACAGAAATGTGTACTACACAGTCCAAATGATCGTTTTTTTTAAAATTAGTATTTAAAAAAAATTGAAACTACAATTTTACTAAGAAAAATTAATTTTTCCGAAAAACCAATTGCACACGATAAACACCATATAAAACAACGTCTTTCGACGCCCATGTCAACAAATCACCTATTGACCTTCTAAGGGTTTTAAGGTCAAAATATTGTAAAATTGCTCAAAGTATATTAAAATGGTCACACTAATGATCTTGAATTACAATTTCAGTAAATACGGGACATATGGACGCAAAGTTATGCATCCAAGTTCATCATGGTCAATAGTCACATAGCTACATTTTGGCAATACTTGCACAAAAAAATCCTATTGTTTTTACTGTGTAGTACACATCTCTGTGCATTTCTAAAATTAGTCCCATCGATTTAGGTTGAAATTTGAATTTTCTGCAACGTCCCCCGCAAAAAAACACAAAACCATCCCTTTCCCCAAAGGGGGTGCATGAAGCAAGGGGTTTATATTTTTCTGTAACTTAGTTCCACCTCTATTTATAGCCCACCCTTAATATCCAGTTTGCATAATTATAGCCCTAGCTAAAATTAGAGGAAATACGGTACGATGTTTTTTTACATAAAGCTTATAGGAACAAAATCAATTCTGTCCATTTAAAACAGCTACAATGCTTCAGTTTATTGAGTATGATCATGTATATGGTAACAATTAAGTAGATTGCTTACACTTGTATTATTTATCAAGCGATATATTAGTTAGCATTATGATAATTTGAACATTTCAACTACTGAATTTTTAAGTTAACTAATTTTTCGAAGCTAAGTATTTTAGTTTATTTAGTTTAGAAAGCAAATCCTCTCTATATTTAAAGCAACTCCAATATTTCATTTGGTTGAGTATCATCGGACATGGTAACAACTAAGTAGATTGCTTCTTTATCAAGTAATACATTAGTTGGCATTTTTACGTCTTACTTTAGCTCTTAAGTAATTGCTGTCTTTTAGGAATATAGAATAAGTAATCACTATAACACTTGTTTTGATTGCCAACTTTTTAAGCTAGCACCGAAACACTAATGCGCGCAAAAAAGCCATTAACTGTGACCTATTTATAATATTGTTTTGTGTATTAGTAAACCATTGCAGAAGGGTTACTGGAAAAACGCGCCTTCAAATAAGTCTCCGACAATGTCTTTGATGAATAGAAAACGGATATGCGAATAGACAAATAAAAATAAATAATCCAGAATTCCACTTTTTTGAGAAAAAATCTGATTTAGAGATTTGCCAGTTACTTTACTCACACTTTGTCACTAGGGTTAGAGGCACGTCTTATCGGTTTACTCTTATTGTGTCCTGTATTTCATCAATGCTTCTCAGACCTCAATCAAGACTGAGCAGCCTTTATAAGCACCCTCCAGTCTCATAAGCGAAGTAGCCCGCCACCAGCAACCAAGGCCGTATCTGGGATTTCGTTTCGGTGGAGGCACAAAGGTCAATATTAATTGTCATAGAAATGAGAATTTTCGCGCTAAGCGCGCAAAATTGAGCTAATTTGAGACAAAAACAGCCTAACAAGCATCAAATTCGAGTGAAGCGCGCAAATGTTTGAGATTTAGGGTACTTTTTTTGAAAAAACAACATTCTTTCTTGGTATTTCGCTTAGGGCACGTGCCCTAGTGCCCTGCCGCTAGATACAGCCTTGCCCGCAACTAAGTAACCCGAACCGCAAGTTAGGTAACCAACTACAATTGTTAGAAGTGGCCCCGAGCACAACGAATGAACAGAGGTCTGTTGGCATTTTCAATTTCTTACCGTTCGTCAGCCGACTTCTGTGGAGAAGTCAACGGTAAATACTCTCCAGCAAAATAACCGTAGAAAACAAAACCAATTTCATATTTCTCTACAGCCGTCTGTAGAGAAACCTATGGTAAAATCTCTACTGCAAATTAACTGTTGAGATCAAATATAAAATCTTTATTACATTGGCGTTCTGAATTTATCTCCGTAGAAAGATATCTCTACGACAATTTAACCATATAATGGATCTAATAGAATTGTAGTTTCTGACTCTAGAGGTTAATATTTTAAACTTTTCAGTTTATTTAGTTCATAAAAAACGATCTTTTGGTCGTATATTTATATATATGATCTTTTTCAGGTTGTCAGAAACTACAATTCTATTAAAAATGTCAGAGTTATAAAAAGTCTTTTGTGCCACGTGTTATGGATTATTGCGATTTATTAAGTAATTAATAATAATTACAGCAAAATGTAAATTGTCAGATTTTTATTGTAGCTACCTCCCACGCGAGTATCAAAATGTATAATTTAGTTAATACTAGTTAGTTGTTAAAAATAATAAATATTATATTTACCTAAAATATTTACTGTCATCCGTACATTGGGAACTAAATCTACATACACTTGGATGACAAATTATAAAGATATAACCCCGTTTTACACAAGCGTTTCTAGGATTATAAATTAGGGTGCACAGTAACGTTGTAGAAAGAGATTGATTATTGATTTATGGGAGTGCAATATCCAAGGTCGTATCTAAATTACATTTCGGTACAAGAAAAATACCACTATTAATGTTGCACAAAATTGTGTATTATCGCGATAAGTGTGAGCTAATTTTTTGCGAAATGCATCAAATTCGTAAGTGGAGAGTAGAATTTCGATATTTATGAACTTGTTTAGTAAAATAACCTTTAATTTCCTGATTTCGGGGGAGGGTAGTTTACCCCATTCCCTCTGGCTGCGCCAATGGCATTTATATTTTACCTCTTCCAAAGAAATATCCTGCTACTTTCTTAACAGATACAATTTCTAACACATTATTCAGATTTTTTTTCAACGAATGAGAATTAAAAAATTATTTTGGAGAGGTGGTTTTTTAATTTCTTGTCGTCCACTTACTATAAGAACAATTTATATCGCCAACAGCTGGAATATTGATACAATCAGAAATCATTATTTCTTAGGAGTTATGACCATTCATAATCATATTAACAAAATTACAATTCAAAAACTAAATCGATGTGTATGTGATTTGCAAAACTGTTCGAACTGTGCAAATCTTTAACAACTATGATGATGTTGCATGAGAATGGAGTCCATTTGAATAGAACAATTCTTAAGAATATTCTAAGTTTAATAACTAACTGATACCTAATGTTTTTTTTTATTATCTAAGACAATTTTTCTAGAATCGTTAATCAACAACCAATAAATTCAATGATAATTGGCTACTAAATGTAAGGTTGCAGCTACAACTGATGTACAGAAAAAAATTCATATGAACCAAGGTGCATAAAAGACCCACCCGTCCCACTCTCTCCTACATTTAATACATGACACGATAAAATAAACAGCTTACTCATATTATTCGACTTCAATACACTAGAGTAATAACTTACACCGGGTTAAGATTTTAACTCGTTTGGACCCTAGTATAAGTTGAGTTAAACGCTGTGAAGCTGGAAATCACAAAGCAGCATTCCTGGATCGTTCAAATTCACAATAAATTCTTAACTCGCAGAAATTTAATAGATTTTCCCTCGGAGCATTTGAATAGCCCCAGAGATTTAACTTTAAAAATACCGGGTTCTTTATGTTATTCTTTCATTCCCATCTCTATTTTCTGCACTCACACACCCTTTTCAATCGTTAATTTGACATTGCTCTTACTTCCGTTACCATATTTATATTACAGTGACCATATCTGACTGGGTAAAATCCGGGACATTTTTTGAAAATCCATTGACATTTTACCAAATCCTCCATTTCAACAAGAAAAATTCGGGACGGTAAATATGTAATGTTATCTATATAACCTGAATTTTAAACGTTTAGTCAAAATCAAACTAAAGTGTAACAAATTCGCGCGAAGCGCGAAACATTTTGACATTTTGTGCATTTTTATGAAAAAATCAGTTTTTGGGAATTTTGAAATAACTTGAGCAGTTCTCTTTTATGGGAAAATCTTTTTTGAGGACTTTGGATTAACTTGAGCAAATGATTGCAATAATCCTCAATTTTTTGTGATTTTGTACTTTTTTGTGGCTTTTATTTTTATTTTGGCCAAAACATTGAGCTAATTGTAATCAAAATCATCCTAAAATGCTTCAAATTTGCGCGTAGCGCAAAAACATTTTGTAATTTTTTGCAATTTTATAGCAAAAAGGTATGTATTTTTCGTCATGTGGCTTCTGTTATGCATGGCTAAATTTCAGTACATATTTCAAAAATCAGTACAAAAACATTGACTCAAAATCATTACACTGGTAAAATGTAATATAAGCAGAGATGTACAGGGTGGCCACCAAATGGACTTGACAGTTGGTCCGAATGCTCCAGTTCCCCAGTTAGGGAAGTGGTATATGATGTAAACACCTCAAACGAAGCTATAACCGATTATCCTTCATATAAAAATAAAATTACTCCAATATCACTTCCGGTTACGAAGTTATTGCGATTTTAGTTAATAAACTCCA
>JAQFYB010003675.1:0-18640 GCA_034694085.1 Pogonognathellus longicornis | reverse complement strand
TAGACCGATGGACCCCTATTTAAAATTGCGCGCAAAATCAATGTGTGAAGTATCCTTGCAACAACACGCCCTATAGGTTGATGACGAATGAATGTATCTCGTCTTTCGTTTCGTTTCTCTCTCGTTCCGCCAAATTGGACTCTTCGCCAATTTGGTTTTCACTAAGGAACGACTAACAAGTTGTGTCTATAATGTGGTGCACTATATGTAAGTCTCAGTCAGTGAGGATCCACGTGTTGTGCTTACTTTAAACTGTTTTTGCTTGTAGTAGCTACAGTTTTTGTGTCGCTTCTTTGGAGTGATGTGTGTTTGTCCTTTTCAGGACCACATGTGTGTATCTGTATGTGTTCCATGTACACAACACGAAATGTAGTGTAGTCCTGTAGCAGTGGATGCAGCTTATCGTAGTAGTAGTATTATGAATTTTGATGATAGAATGGAAAAGCGGAGAAGAGTTTTGCATTGTTAGAAAATAAAGAGGATGTCAAGGCAATCTACGCAATGAACTTGACTAATGTCCTGGTATTGGTAGTTCAGAGGGAGAGAAATCCGTTCGACGAATACGAAGAGAAAAGAAAGTTCTTGATCAGAAGATGATGAGACGACTCTTGTGAGAGTAAAACTCTGAGCTAAGCAGAATCAATAATAGGTAATAATGAGCCACGTTTTCATAAAAGACTAGTTCTCCTTTGCTCCATCCTTCTACCATCCCAAAGAAGCCAGCTATCTTTCCAAAAAACCAATTCATCTTTGCGAGGGCACTCATACAATATACTTATAATCCATACTCTTCTCTCTATAACTTTGTGATTAGGCTTATGTGTACAAAAAAGACCTTAGACTGGTTTTCATACAGACCTGTTTAATTTACTTTATTTATCGTAAAGAAAATCTCATTTTAGCTTTCAATACATTTTCACAGTCAGAAAAACCTGGAATTGAATGTTTGGAAATATCATAGCTTTTATTTGCCACAAATTTTCTATTAGAACCCGCTTTCCAATAGAACCCGGGGTCTGGAGGAAAAATTGTAATAGAACCCGGGTCTCCAATAGATCCCTCGTCTCTAATATAATCCGGGTGTCTAATTTTATTCTTTATTTAAGGTTAGGGCTTATACCTCCATCTTTTTCATTGGTATATTTGTATAAAAGATTAATTCAAAGATATTGCTTTAATTCATAATTTTTTAATTATAAATTAAAATGAAATACTATCATTTGGAAGAAACTTCAACCTAATTTGAATGCTTACTTATACTGTTATTACTTCAAAATGAGTAAATATATACTACTACAGACTATAGGCAAAAATATTTTTTCATTCTTTTGGCAGCTAGAGGCTATGGAGATAAATGAACCCCGAAATTGTATAAAAAATCCAAACGATTTTGACGATTTAGTTTAATTTCTTAAAATAATTTTTCAATTTAAAGGGGTCTTGTAATTCAAATTAATAACAGGCATACAGTGTTTAATAACTTAACCATTTCAAAAACAACACCTCAATTATCAATGTATTTGTTTGACAAATTTTATATGTTTTGACTGTGCCTTTGGTTGGAATGATTGTAATGGCTATTTATGTATAAATAAAATGGATATTTGTTTTAGAACCCTTGTCCCCATTAGAGCAATGGTCTCTATTATAGCCCAAGTCAATTATTTTAAAATTTCATTTGAACCCCCTCCCAGGGTTTCTAATAGAGGATTTACGATACGTTATTTTTAACTGAATTGCATTTCCAATTTTGATTACTGCGTTTTAACCAAACCTAAATAATATAGGGAACTAATTAAATAATAATAAACTGTACTACTAGCTCATATACGTAGCATGCACCGTACTATACATGTTTGAGTCAAACAGTTTGACTGCTTATATACACATTTTCTTGTATCCATTTCAAGTACTTACTAATTTAACTCGATAATTCCCTTCAATGCATATGTCAGTATGACTGCAGCTGGTAATTAAGTAATTATACATACTTTGTCTTTCTTCCAAAGTGTAATCTAAGTAAAAATGGATTGGTTTAAATTTGTATAATCAATTAAATGATATTAGTAAGGTTTGACTTTATTTGATTGACAGCGCTAGCCAGTTAGACTGTTCTCTCCGTGGTGTCACAATCAACCTTTCACCAAATGTATGCATTAACGGAAATTAATGCAATAATAAATATTTTTGTATGCAGAAAACTTATTATCCAGGTACATAGGTTTTGTGAATTTTTTATTTGCGAAGAATAATTAAAAATATTGAAAACCATTACTAGCCAATGTGTATTTAATGTTAAATAGTTTGCTAACATTTTCCTACATTATTTCACATAGAAGTAACAAAAGAATGAGTGGATACACACATTCGATCAAACTGAATACTGAATACAGAATAATTTACTCACATATGAAAACAATGAAAGTGTATATTATGTACTTATGTAGTGTATGTTTTGTTTGGTGACAATTTTTTTTTGTCATTTATTATTTATCAAAGGTGCGAACTATCATTGTTTAGTATATGTTTGTTGGTGAGATTGTACAAAAAATATTGAGATTAGAGCTATGGCGAATTGTCATTTATGAAAATTAGGTAATGTAAAGGAGTAATTGGAGGTTTCAATTCCATTATAACTTATATCGCACTGAACTCACTTATGTGTTTAAGACTAAGAACACCCAAGTGAAAATGTCATGTGAATTATGTTGGATTAAAGCTGAAAAGAAGGCTAGGCTGTTGTGTAGGAAAAGATTGGGTTGACTTTGGTTGTCGTTTCATCATCGTAGTTTCTTTGCAGGAGCTCGTCAGTACTTGAACAGTAATTCATTCTCCTCTTCATCTTTTCACTTTTGGTTTCTTATTAAGTCTGAAGGTGGAAGGAGATACGACGAGTCAGCAAAACCAAAAGGTTCTTTTCACGTTGAAATTATTCAGCACATTTTCAAAACTTAATTATTAGTTCATCGATTTCCCTGTGGGATTTACACAAGACTATTTTCTTCGTGGTAGAAGTAGAAGTGTCTATGTTAAGTCTATCTACTTACTTTGCTGCTTACTAGACAAAGTTCTCCCACACACAAACATCCCTTCTTCAATACTTTTTAAATACCTAGTAATTTATTGGTGCTTGACTACCTATTTGGGAGCAAAATATTATCTGTTATACACACTCACTTATTAAAATAATTAATTCTAAAATTGACTACAATTAACTTGCGTTATAATTGCAAATGGTGTATCCTAAAGTAATGTTATTTAAACTGCTTGAAATAAATAATACTTCATTCCGGCTACATATACAGAGCATTGATTAAAACTTAATTTGTCTGGTCTCGCGAAATAGAATTTCTAGTTATATAACTACATAGCATTGTAGAATTAATATTTCTTTTTCAGCAGATAGTTTGGAGGTTTGATTACAGTACGCATTAAGTTTGAAGTTTCTATATGTATTAAGATGCCCAAGTTACTGCCCCTGAATTTGAGATGCTAAAGAAAGTATTTTCCAAAGAGAGAAAAACAATTTAGATTTTGAACAAAAGTAACATGGTGGATTAAAGAATACTTTTCTCAAATCTCATGTATTCTAAGAATACAATGATTTTCAAAGTTAAGGTACTGGGTACAGAGACAGTGAGACTACCTAATAAATGTTTGTCCTTAATACAGTCTTGTAATAGCGTTACAGCAGGTGGCTATTACATTCAAGAGTGGGATTATTGTGGGAAAGTATCTCTTATCTTGTATTAAATGTGTGGAAAACTATTAAGACCTACTTCCCACGATCTAGTACTATGAAGGGTTGACAAAATTCTTTCACTTCCAGTTTTAAAATCATTTAAGAATACCTGCTCTGCTCCAAAGGTTTGGTTGATAAGATTCACGCTATTTTCAATCATAAAGTATAATAAGAATGACACTTCATACAAGTAAGTAGGTATAGGCATATAATATATTATACAATATAATACTTAAAGCTAAGTAAGTACATAGGACAATGTATGTGTACTGTTAGTACTGTATAGCCATGCACCATTCTTAACAACTTCGGTTTTATCAGAAAAATCCATTTCGTAATACACAATATAGTGGCTCTATACAACCCACCGTATTTCTAAATCACACTCCAACAATGCATTTACGTTGAATCTTGACTTTCTCCGTTACCAAATGAATTTTCTGCAGGAACAGTTTTCATTATAGTCTTTTCTTCCTTTGCGTCCTACTATCATTTTACATTTGGAGCCATCGTACTAAAGCTAAATATAAGAATATTATAACTACTTCCACTATATACAAGCTATAAAAAGTCTGTACGGCTCTGGTAGTGACTCAGGCACCCGCGTCCGTGAAGGTGCTACTTAAATTCTAAAGATGAAAATATTAGAAGAAAGTCTTGATTTGATTCCATCGCAGCATTTTTATCTTATGAGCTGGAAAGTGAGAGTGGTGTGTATGCGGGAATGGAGGCTTGTATGTGTTTGCAGTTAAGTCAACTATTCTTTTGGTGGCCCTGGAGTTTAACTTAAACCATATACTCTTCCTCCTGCAATCAATGACTCCACCAACTTGAACGATCTAATCTTCTCTCAGTCCAGTGCTTCTAGGCGTCCCCATTTCTTTTTAATCCCACCAATTTCACACCCAAACGATAAATTTTGTCACAAAGCTCCCAATTTTTTGCCCATTTTCCTTAAATCAAACTATTTTATATCGTAATATCCAATTACGGGACTGTGCAACTCTAGTTTATTTTGTCGTTTCGTTTGAGAAGAGACAATGTGTATTCGAAACACTGGTTGGTTGCGAGTTGGAATAGGTAAGTCATAGTAAATGCTAAAGTATTGCCATTACCGGTTTACCAGACAGTAGTGCACGCACACATCCATTAACGCTCTTCCTACTTCAAAGTACTTACTTTACTACATACTGGTAAGTAGTAGTGAGGACAAGCTCAAAGTTGTTTTCAAGAAAATCCTTCCCTGCCCTGTTTGTACAATTAGTCACTGCAAATCTGATCGCAATTGCGTTTAAGCGTTAGAGCTCCTTTCAGCCATATTTTATTCAACAGAAACTACCTTAAGGCGGTATAAGTTTATTCACATTTTATTTTTATTGCCTGTAGGTATGTCTGTCTATACAGGGATGAAAAGCAAACCGGTGTGCTACATAAGGCGATTAAAATAAAGTGAAACCGCTCTTTCAAATTTAAAAAAACAAAGCGATTGACAGGTCCAAAACTTTCGAAATCCAAGACCTTAATGGGAAATTATAGAAAGAGTATAAATTCAGTCTCAATTTGCACAGAGTTTGCAAGTTTGAAACTTATTTCGTTAATGTATATTCAACACAACAGAGAAGTTGGGTAGATGTTAAATAAATTAAAAAAACTTACTAAAATGTTATTTATTATCATTCAGAGCGGTGAGACAGAGGAAATACTGAATGTGAACTTTTTAGATAAACATGATGCTTTGGGCTAATAGTGAATTGAAGCTCAGAATTATCTGTATGTGTTTTTGTTGGTATGCTAGAAATAGAGATTTAGAATATACACTTGGTCGTTGTTATTGTGAAAAGATGTGAAAATGGAAGGTGTGTGGAGAAGGGAGTTTCTTTAGTTGGGAAGCACTCTGTATGTGATGGAATGAAGATGCCTGTTCGACATTAGACATAATATAGTGTGTAACATTACCATCGTGATTTTGTGTGGTCTCTAATGTTCTAAGCTGCTATCGGCTAGGGTTAGCTGTGACTTGAAAGTTTGTGGCTTCTTTTCTTGATTGTGTTTTCCATTTCATCTGCGGTTGACACGAATGTATATTTTGGGTGAGATAAGAAAGCTGTGCTATAAAAACATTCACTCATTCCATTTCATCCTCTTTTCTGCTACCTCACTCTCCCTCCTATCCTCAACGTCTCTGCTCTAATACCAGAGCTTTGTTTGAGTAAAAGAAAATTCTTGATTGTAAAGTGTGAATGAGACTTTCTTTACTGCAGTTTTATAGTCTGTTGGATCGTCGTTGGAACATTTCTATCGCAAAGTAGCTAGTTGCGTGGGTACAGTGAGTCTATGGTATCTGGAGCCGCAGCTCCAGTCCTGAGACTACTGACATTCAAGACACCTTCCAATAGCAACCTATCTTTCTCTCGACGACGAAAACTCAGCTTACCTCCTCCTTCGATTACAAACTGCTGAACTTGGCTGAACCGACTGAACAGAAAACACAAGATCGATCTTTTGCTCATTTCTTAATTAGATCTTGGTTGGTTTGGTTTCGTTGCTCGTGTCTTTGCATTCCCCCGTCGTCTTTCTTTCCTTTATTCAGCCTTCTTTCTTTTCTGTCCTGTATCCTCTTTATTGTTTACCATACAAAGAAAAACACCTGCTTTTAACAAAAATTGTTATCGCCCAAGCCCAAATTTTCGTGGAAAAGATTGCCAGATGGTCTTTAAATGACGTTAGAGCTATTTTACATTCCGCCCTGCCTTCTATTTATTCCCTTTATACTAATTCACGTTCAACATTTTTCTTAACAATACTAACAACTTCGCCTACGACGAAAACTATTGTTATTATCTTACTTCAATGTTATGGACACAAATGCTGCACATGCTATACCCTACAGCGTTCATAATTTTCATACATCTACTTTTTTACATTTTACATCACCACAACAGTAGTGTGTTTAAGTATAATTTATACCTAAGCTACTGTGTATCATACATAGCCAAATTTATATTTCTCGTCAATTCAAAATTTGAAAGTATACAAAAACCCTAGTTGAGCTTAAACTAGTGTCAAAATTTATTAAAGTTAGCTACTATGGGTAAGTGTTTTGTTTTTTCAGGAGAAACTCAGACAATATTAACAACGAAAAAAATTTAATTTTCGTTGTTCCCCTACCCCTACTTCCTGGAGAGGAATAGTTTGGTGGAAGCAGTAGGATGTATAAATTTTAAGTACCTATGTAATTCTCGTTGTCAAGTAAAATTGATATTCAAGCCTGCACCTGAAGGTAAATATGTAGACCGTTGAAAAGGCTCCATAAAATTTCATTAATAAAGCATTTCAGCCTATAAATAATGAGCAGATGATTTTTTTTTTCATGTAGAATATTTTATGTGAATAAAATTTTGAAGATGATTATCACAAGCTCAAATGAAATACCTACCTAATATGGTCATCTTACACCTAACTTGGATACAACAAATAATTAAAATTCAAACCAAGCACACTTCTATCCAAAAATGGTTTTAATTTGTTAGTGGGTACAATTTGAAGATTCTTCTTTTTCTTTAATCTTTTTCTAAGTCTAAGTCTTTTTCTGAAATAAGCAATATTTATTTATGACCAACTTTTTCCTAGTTTCTTCTACCTCTATTACAGCGAGCTTTCTTGGGGATCGGAGTTGTACTTATTAACTTTAATAAGTCTGTCTGTCTGTTTTTCTGCGTTTCTATCCAGTTATCTGTATGTGTACGATTTTTTGGTTGAGTGTGTACAGTACAGTAGAGGTGCGACCGAACCGAACATTTTCGGTTCGGCTGATTCGGCACCCGAAACCCAATATGAATTTAGAGAATTTAAATCTCGAACCGAACCCGAACACAAAAAACCTTTTCGGTGGCAACAGTACTAAGTAATTATTTGGTTGGAATTGGAATGAATGAACTCACTTAAGGTGTTTCAGAATAATATGCATTTTGATAATTAATTTTAAAATATTCAGAATATGTTTACATGAGGCATAATACCATACCACCCCTAACCGTACTGAACAAGAAAATTTTTTGGGCCGAACCGAACCCGAACATTTTTTTCGTAATGCTACCGAACCGAACATTGTCGAACAGAACTCGAACACGAAATAACCTGTTCGGTCCCACTGTACACTAGAGGTGTCTAGTGTACAGTCGGATCACAAATGCTGTGGACTTTTTCGAGATTCTAACTCCGCCTACTTTGTTATTGTGTTCGTACTACAACAAAAAGTACATTTTATGTATATGCTGCAGTACGAGCACATTAACCAAATGGGCGGAGTCAGAGTCTCGGAAAAGTCCACAGCGTGTTTGATCCGACTATTATGTTGTAGGTAGCGACAGGTTGCTAAAAGGTACATAAGGTAGCCTACAGCTTACTAAGGTACAAGTGTTCAGACACCTACCTACTACCTATGCAAGTTTTGACATACCTATTTAAAAGTAAAGTACAGGCAGGAGACAGATAAAATAACAGATGTGCATTCCGATACTTTCTCATATCTGTTTACAGTGGTTTATTATCATTCCTTTCATCTTAATACTATTTCATGTTTCTAAAAGAATATGCAATGATACACTACAGTCGCGTCGTGCCGTTGCAAACTGCTGTAGGTAAGCATTTCTTATAACTGGATGTCGGTTAAGAGCTAAGTAATGCAGAGATTATGACTTGAGACTACAAAAATTCTAATCTAAATGGCAGATTGCAAAAATGGCTTTAATTTGTTTTCTGTGGCCTAAAAGTAAGTACAGATGTGTAGAATGTGTGCTTATTCCATACACACATGTAGACGCTTCGTATTAGAAGAGTGGAAGATCTTAATTTGGATTCGGGTTGCGAAAAGGAATATGCCATGACGGTGTCAGATATCATGAATACCTTTGGGATTTATGGTGGCACTGTTTGGATCTGAATTTAATTATTGCACATAATTAACATCTTGGTAGCATGCGGATTTAATGGATAAATAGGAATTAAGTAAAGTCCTTGGTTTTCACATTTCATGAAATGAATAATGTAGGAGAGCTGTTGCGTGCATATTTTATTACCAATTTGCTGTAAGTAGCGTGTCATTATTAACACTACACTGTCTCTCGTTACAACTACACGATTTACTGTGTTACATAATCGTTGTGCAACACTCACGGAACGTGTGTACGCGACTTGATTTATGCTCTACCAAATGAGATGACACAAATTTTCATAGCGCTATAACTAACTCCTAAAGCGGCTGCAGTGCACTCAAACACATTAGCAAATGTAAAGAGACGCTGCTGCTGGCAGAGGCCACAGAATACCGACGACTTGGCGCTGTCTATGGACGAAGTATAAATATGCTAATTCCACTCGGTCAGGTCTCAGGTCACAACTTCTCCTACGGTATAATATGGTCAGGCAATGTGCTAATATTTTATAAGAGGTCGTAGTCGTAGGGAGGCGTGGACCGAATTCAATGAGCGTGTTGTGTTCCGAGTTCCGACTCTTTCAAGGGCAACAGCTGCTTTCCACTACTTACCCACTTCACAAACCCACTTTCTCCCCTCCGTACACTATCTTTTTTCACCCGCAATCATCATTGCATGGCCAGCTACCAAGTTCCCACTAACTCAGTAGGACGGGGATGAGCAGATTGCGTGAGAAAGGTTTACAAAGCTTATTAAAATTCCTAGACAAATACTAATAATAGTAATATCAACAATATAGTTGTACTTGGCCAAAATGAGAAATCACATACAACTAAACTCCATCACACACAGTGAAGGAGAAAGCAGAAATCACAGAGCCTTCAAACGGGAGTGACACTTCAAATCTACAGAAACTGGCAAACTTACTATAAGAGAAATACTTGAATCCACCCAAGTACTTAGTAATTACACGTGGTTGTAAATTGCTTTTCTCTTTAATTACATATTGCAATGGATGTGTATACTTTCTAACGGTTAGAATGTGTGCAAATGTTAACATACAATGACACTAAACAGAAAACAACATAACGACCTATTTTTCGTAATATGTAAATTTCAACTGTAATCTTGTTTGTTATGAGCATGCAAGTTAAATGAAATAACTATAAACAGTTCCTCCATACTATTCGCGGCAGCGTAGCACTGGTGAATAAATAAATCAATATTACTGTATTTATATTTAATAATCCTTTCCTTTCGTATAAAATATTCTCTGACCCATACAATAATGTAATATTTGCTAAGATATAGAAAATTGTTGGGAAATTATTTAAATAGCTGGGGAAATGTAGTACGAAGCGCTCTATAGATGATCCTTTACTATAAATACATTATAAGTTTCATTGCATTGGGTTAATTACTTGACATAATATTAGTCCACTTTGTGATAATTCTCCAGAGGGAAATTAAATTTATATTACATGTAGCTATGTACACGCAGCGGAGGTAGATTTAGAATGGAAAGTTTAGCAATGGGAAGATGAAAGCGAAGCATTGATTTACAATTGGTTTTATGAAGTGAAACAGAAGTATTAGGATAGTATTTGAGTTAGTTGAGTGCTGGGATAGAGTGTAGGCTATGAGTTGTCTTGTAATAAGGCCATAATTTGAAACAGAGAAAGAGAAGTATTGTGACTGTGGCGTGTTTAATGGACGTGTATAGTGTACAGTGTAGTGTAGTTTTGTACGGATGAGGATGGAGTATATTTATTTATCAGAGGGCTGAAGAGGAGGTTGGTTGTTAGAGCCACACGGTTTGCTTTGAGTAATTATAAGGACACATTGTTAGTGGATGGAATGGTTTAGCGGTGGAAGGTAAGGAAGCTGGTTGTCTGTTTGTGTGTGGGGAATTATGTGTTAGGAGGTAGCCGTAGTAGCCGGCAGAAGAGCATATTTTGTATTTAGGAATATTTAGGATTGGCTAAAAGGAGTTTAAGTTTAGTTGCTTTGAGTCGGAAGAGGCAAGAGGGAAGCCTAGTCTCTGGGGCATCGTAATTCCCACTCGGAGGGACACTTTGACCCGACTTGACTAGAATTCCTGTTAGAATTAATCCGAATCAGCGCAGATTGAATTTGTAAGGTCCTTTGCTTCATTGGGAGTTTGGGTTTTCTATCCTCCGTTAGATCACTTTATTACTGTATTAAAACAATTTCCTAATTTGCTCAGCCACAATATCATAAAAGCCTTAAATTATTACAAACAGCAGAGCTCCATCCATTATTCACATCCTCAGACGACAATTCAGATATTTGACTTTTACTCGGATCTGCTACAACAAAGCATTACCACTCTTTTGCAAGAAATACCAGCAACAATTCATTTATAATTTGCATTCGAACAACAAAAGGACCTTTCTCTACGCGGAATAAAGCGAGAGAGGCGAGAGAGGTTTGGAAATGAAGAGATAGTCGTTCGGAGGAATGGAAATGGTGTAGCAGGCAGCTCATAGCACCATAAATTATTTTAATTGCTTTTCTATCTAAATTGACTCTTTTCCACAGAGCCAAGGGAACCAGCTAAACCATCTCATTTGCACATTCCATCTATGTGTATCAAAATTTGGAGAATGTGTTTTACTTAAGTGTCAATTACCAGTGGTGAACTTATTTTTGGATAGAATGTTCGCTGCTGCTATGCTGCTCTTCTTCCAAGGCCCAATATCCGAAGAATTGCATGTATTGGATTGGTACAGCAGGTAGCAATGAACAGAAATTCTTGAAGCGCTGTTCGTAACGTCGCAACAAGCGACGGAACAAAGGAGGTGAATGTATGGGAGCCATGTACAAGGAAGGTTCGCAATTAGTGAGCAAATGTAATAAAGATACAAGAGTAGGCAGGAGGGTCTTTATGTTAAAGTAAACACGTTGTAAATGGACTCGTCAGAGACTGTAATCCAGTTCCACTCGGTTTATTGCAGATTGATAAAGATGATCATGCACTCTGAGCCACTTGAATTACGTATTGTAAATACATTTACGTTCTGTGCAATCACAATGATAAATAGCGTGTAGTGTGCTGTGCAGTGTGTCTGTGTGGGAGAGTGAATGAGCACCAGGGAAATAATGAAGGCAGAAAGGTAACGGAGAGGATATAGGAAAAGTGGTGGGAAGGAGGAAGGTGTGTGGCAGTGGACGGAGCAGACGGAGGCAGAGAGACACCAGAGTTGGCTGCAAAGTTACCTTTTGCCTTTAGAGACGACTGGAACATGATGAGAGTCGTTCAGTTCAATTGGCTTGGCCTCGTCTATTTCTCCGTGCTCAGCTTTCCCTGCGAGTATCAATCTGCTTTTTATACGCTGGGACATGCGGGGTAAGGTAGATCCGGGTAAGTTTGCTTTGCCTTTCACACGCCGGTAGTCCAAATACCCTCAGTCCATAAATTTCAGCGTCGAAAGAACAAACTCGCTCATTCTTTCGTTTTCATCGTTCACGACTCTTTCTTCTTCCTTTCCCATCATCATGTAGGGAAAGTACCCTCACAGCAGCAGAACACTCCACCAAGTTCACGTACATCTCTCAGCTACACTATACAGAGAGAAACATCCTCATAAATCCCCAAGCATCTTCAAAACACCCAAATCTCTAATTTCGTTAAAATGTGAGAAACTCATTACATACACACTTTCATTTCTCTCCTCCCCGATTTCTCTTTGTTTCGTGTGGGTGTGTGTGTGTGTGTGCGACTAACTTGACTTTCATTTTCCCTCCCCCTCACAACATACGCATTTCACGTATCAACGCTGTAAAATCACTGTCAAACTGAAAATTCGCTAATTGTGTGAAAAACAATAAAAGAGAATGAAGGATGACGACGTGCCAATAGACAGATTGGGAAATTAAAGCTTTCTATTGTCTGTCATTGCTAATGAAACTCTAACAGTAATTTGACATATTGCAAGACTTTATCAGCAAGAGTATACACAGTACACACATTTACATCGTGCGGGTGTATGTAATGTGGTGTGAGTCGTCAAAAGGAATTTTGAATAGAACATTTAAGAGACGTAGATAAAATGTGAGCAACAGTCAGTGTAGAACTTGTTCGTGACTGATTACTCTCGGGTTGACTTTAAGAACACGTTGAGACAGCTCGAGTTGCGTTGGCTGGTGCTGCTGATTGGGACTTGCTGAGAGAGAATATCAAGGTAAGTGTGTTAGCAACTAAAGTTAAGTAATCAAATTAGAGATAAGACTAAAGGTGACTAACTACTAAGATTATAGCATGCACTATGCAACACTACAGGACGTTTGTGTCTCAGGTGGAGGCTAAATAAGCCAGAGGCAGAGACCAAAAAACCAACTTATTTCCTTCCCCTTCATCAACTTCCACTTATGGGTATTAACTTTCGCAGATACGTGTACGAGGTGTAGGCTCTGTAGATATCATTTACTGGAGTCAGGTCGACCTGACTGCCAAAATTAGTGTCTCTAGTTGCTGGGCTTACATATAAGTAGACTGAGAGCAGACTGCACGCTGTAGCTCCATGTATTATGTACAATGTACAACACTTTTCCCTTTTACTTGCTCAACTTCTATAGGGAGTCATTAGTTCAACTCTCTACTTACGTTATTACTCCACTTGTCGTTAGTTTTCAAGTAAGTGGCAATCCATGCTCTGACCTTAGCCCTAAATGCCAATTTTTCTTGAATACTTGCCCAATAATTTATTTTAAACATTAGACCAAAGTATGTGAGCTCTACGAAATGATGGCAATTAGCAGATAAAACCGTAATTGTTTTATCTCGCTCGTGTGGCAGTCTACATGTCATGTGTTTACAGACGAGGTGAAACGAATGCTTAAGTAATTCGTGCTAAAAATTCCACTAGGCTTTCTCCCAATTTTCTTTATGTTAAAAGTAAAAGTTTTTCTATTCAATTTTGGTCCAATGAAAAATGCAGTGTGTAGAATGTAGAGAGAACGATGTAGTAATAGGAAATTGAAAGAATGGAAACATGTCAGTGCATAATAAAAATGGGTGTAGAGTTTTAGCTTCATATAAAATATTTGCATTTGTGTGTTGGAGATAGGGACAAGCAAGAAAAGTGAAGTGGCTTGCCTTGGGTGGGATCCAAATGTAAATGCATTACTGTTACTTACATAAATAAATATAGTACTATGTTCGAAGTTTACACACTTTTATGAAAACAAACAAATTCGATACATGGGTGTGCATACACATCTTTTCTTTACGTTCAGTTACAGATAGGTTTTAGCCAAGCCAACAAATAACAAACAGATCGACCTACGACTACATTACGAATGCTAACAATTTTATATTGTGCCCGACAGACAAGAAGAATCCAAGTGTTCGCTTAAATAAACTGGATTGAGTACTTTGTTATAAAATCCAACTTGGGTCAGCATTGAGGTGCACACATCTCCAAGCATAAGGCTGCAAGTGTATCATATTATTCTAAGTACTATTGCCCTGGAGTTTGCAAGTAACTTTCGTGCGAGGCAGGGAATGAGGACAGCCCTATGATGCTGACTGAGTGGGGCTGCGACAAAATGTTTTGCTTTTCCAGTTATGTAGCTGTCAATGTCGAGTTAAATTGAATGAGTGGGTTTTCCCAGTGGTTTTTAGTTTTATGAGAGATTCAATTCAAATCAATTCTGCGTTGTCTTATTCTTCAGTTTGTACAGTTCGCCAGATCAATCTCGCCCATATACTCAAGGAAGGTTTAGGACATTGTTTAGCTTCAAGTGCCCTGCGATATCTGTGTAAATAGAATTTCCTGCTACTGCTACATTACACGCGCTATAATATTGGCAAGTGCTTGTATTTATACACACTGCAATCATCCCAACCTCAAACCTGTTATATCTGTATATGCTTCATAATCGTAATATCCACATTGTTTATATACATTTCCAATATTTTATGTCTATACTCAGACTGAACGAAACAGTATCCAATGTGTACACTACTTTTGTACATGTTACAACAGTTTAGTCTGATTGTGAGTTGTCTCCTGAATTAACGTATAATTTTGTAGCAAACTCTTAGTTTTGTAACAACATTTTTTAAACATTTCGTTTTGTGTATTATATCGTAATAACTAGTTTAATGCGTCCCTTTGTCCAGTAGTTGGGAAAGTAAAAACTTCAAAAGAAATTGTCTCGACAGCAGTCTATATTTGTACTACTAAGTTAACAAATATCGATTTTGGAATAACTTGTATGGCTCACCTACCATTATTCTTGCATATGAAAAAAGGGAGCCATATATACTCATGTTAATAATAGTGATAACAAATTAATTCACGAGTATGAATGGGGTTGCTGACTCAACGTTTCTGCGTAAAAGCAACAAATTGTATATGCCAATAAGATATGCACTGCACTCTGCATACACATCTTATTTCAGGCTTGTCTTCTCAAAACCATCCTTTGCTTTCATAGCAAAAAAGTAAACTTTCACTTTTATCTTTCCTTGGCCAAGAAATAGGGACACCGAGTAGTTTCACGCTCTACACATAAGCTGAGTGAAAAATGTTTTGAGCATGAACCCGATTTTAATGAACATTGAATTGACAATATAATGTTATTGGTCGAGTGAACATACTGTAAATTGCATACATTCGAATTTTTGTGTATTCGGTTATTCAGTTTCATTCAGGCATATTACCTATAAAGTTAATATTTTAAAGCAAACGAAATATATAAAATCGTAGTTTTAGACCAATTGATGTAACGCACATAATTTTATTTTCATTTGTCTTTTAAATCTTGATTGTAGTTAAATATATACCTTTACCGTATAGGCATTAGAGTTGGGAAATGGCGAGATTTTTGTGATCCGTCCTTAACCGAACCTGCTTTTCTGTAGATCCGAACCCGACCCAAACCCATTTTAAATCCAAAAAAAAATTTAAACCCGAACATGATCGAAAGCTGTTTTAAATTAAAATATAACGTTGAATTTATATCTTTCGTCAGGTTAGGCTAACAAGAAGCTGTTGGAAGAAAATGTAAGTTTTCATTCCCAAAAAATACTGTTAACCTTAGAAATCAATGTTTTAGACCTCACGAGGTCTTATGTCTGTCCGTCTGTCAATACGATTACTGGAGTAGCAAAGAAGCTAGGCAGATAAAACTTGGCACATACATTTTAAAGGGCAAAACTAAGGTTAAGTTCGTTGGTCAGTTAGATTGATCAAACGGTTGTGATATGACGTCAGAGGGATCAAAGTTGGCAAAATAATAAACCATTGACAGCACAAAACCTTAAATAGCGCTCCTAGTTTCTGTTTATAATATAATATTATGTACTCCAGTGCAATAATGCATAAGCATTCTGCTTCTAGACAAAATAAATACAACATGCGAATATTGCAATATGGAATAACTTTTGCAATAACGTTGTCAGTTGTGTCAGTTTGCGCTCTCGTGAGGCCTTATGCATTAACTTGCCGTTGGTTTTAGTTTATGTAGAGAGTATACAGCGATTTTGTAATGAGCGCCCTCTGGGGTTGAAGCAAGCCGCCTGTGTAGCGAAATTTTTAAATATTGGGGACCACCTTTTGTCAGTTCATTCATCCAAAAAAAATTATATATTTAAGTTGCGACCGACAAAGTATTTTGTATTCGAGTTCGGTTCGAGGTTTGCTTAAAATTCTTGTTCGGTTTTGGGTGCCGAACAGGCCAAACCAAACCAAACACCGAACATGTTCGGTTCGGTTGCACACTACATTGTTCTGTATAATATGTACTCACTGTACCGTGTACGTGTAGAGTAAAGGCAATGAAATGCAATGAGAAGAGAAGTATTGGGGAAATCTGTTTTTGGTCCCCAGAAGAAGGAGCCTGAAGACGGGGCGTCCTGTGTCGGGCTACCGGAAAGTTTTTAGGGCACACGGACGCGTTTAGCGCGCCCTTGGGTTATAACCCCAGAACCCTAAAAAATCCACGCACCGGTGTACAGTGTACAAAAGGTTGTTTGTTTATTAGTAGATAATAAAGTTAAGCTAAGTGTAGTTGCTGAAGTAGGAATTGAAGCTGAATGTATGGCAAGAAACAAAATACACAGTAAGACAGCCAGAGTGAAAAGAAAAGAAACAAGAATAAAAAGAAGCGAGTGTTTGCATTGTTCAGTGAATGTTGTTGTCGTTGGTAGTTTGGCTGGGCTGACTAAATAGGAGACTCCTTAGACATTCGTTTGCGCTCCAACTTACCTACATTCCATTAGGTATATTTTACCCGTTAACTAAATAAGTTTGTGTTGGACTATATCGCATTATATGGTGGTGGAGGACGGAGCTAAAGCCCTAGGTATTTTCAGGGAATGCAATGCCATAACACATAAAGTAGTCAACCCAAACCCAACGTTATAGCTCCAACCTTCACAAGACTCACACAATGGCAGTCGTCGTCGTCGTCTGCTTTTTATTTCTATGTGGCCGACTAAAGCAAGACAAGCCTAATCTCATACTGCTACTACAGTCGAAACTTATTTGCGTGTTTTTAGGGGAGTCCCACATTAAAGAGCCGAGAAAGCATTGTAATGTAATCTCATAAGTACTGAGTATACTGTGTACAAACGAAAGAAAGTTAGCGCTAAGTAAAGCAAGGTAAAAGGTAAAGCAGAGAAAAAGTAAATTGTCTCACGTACTTAAAGACGAGTACTTACATGCAAGGCACTTTAGAGGGAACTTGTACTTTTTGTCTGTACATGCACAGCTACATGCAATTTCCACAAAACTTTGCTTCAGTTCTCGAACATTGACATCCTTCGGCTTCTTCACAGCGCTCCTCGCATCGTGAAGTAGGCTTTCTGTTTACAACACTTTTTTCTATCCCGTACTTAAATTTCGTCCTGTCCGGTTATTGCTATAGGTACTTTCATGCATCATGTCTACTCAAGTACCATTCTCAGTTCTGCTTCTGTAACAGGACACATCTTCATTTGTACAACAAAACATTGGACGCTAAATACTATAATTTTACAATTGAATATCAATAATTATTAATTATTATAAAACACCAAGTCGATATTCTTACAAGGCATTGTCAACTAAGGTGTTTCTAATAAAATGAAGCAACGCTCGGATCTATCAAAGTATTTTTATCAGGTCAGACCAATTTTTTAGCACGCCCAGTTCTGGCCTAAGCCACCCACTCAAACGCGTAGACTTTCTCATTTCTACTTGAACACGGAGTAAGTATTATTTTGTGAGACGGAATGGAGGTATTGAGTGCTGGATGCTAATAAGAAAAGCTGAAGTTTGTGCTGATGGTCACGAAAAAAGACTGAGCTTTATTACAGGTAAATTAAGCGAGACTTAAGGGAAAGTGCGGTGGAAGTTCACGGTTACACATTTCCCTCCTTTCATAACGTCTTATTTACTGCCTGTCCCAACTCTATTTACAACTCTTCTGCTCCTGTCCTGAGTCTCAAGTCTCAAATGGCTTTCCTAAAGTAGCAGCAGCAATAACTTAACAATTTAGATATAGATGAATGTTATTTCCACTTTATGCTACAAACATACTACGACGACTTGCAACGTCATTCAGAATACAGTCAACAGCTTCCTTTACAATGAGGTCCCATTTCAAATAACACTGTTTAGTATAATGGTTGACGACAACATCCTCTTTTACACACGAATTGCACATTTTATGCTTCCATCATGTAATATCCCACTAGGTATTCTCATAATTTGTATGCACAATGCTACTATAGTGTATAGTGTATCAAAAATCGACCAACAAACCAGCTACACTATGAATGTAAACTGTAGTATGAGAATTCCTAAGCATAAAAGTACTCACATACGAGACGAGGGCAGAAAGCTACACTCAGAAAAAACTCAGAGTAAGGGAGTAATGGTAAATGCTAAATCCTCGTACTGGTGGAAATAATTGAAATATTTACAACTTTCAAGAGTGAACTTTCCACTTC
>JAQFYB010003674.1:0-18643 GCA_034694085.1 Pogonognathellus longicornis | reverse complement strand
TACTTTACCCAAAGTAAGTATCTTGTTTGAGACTACTATTTCTATTATGTAGTAAGGAAAACTTAGCAACCAAACTTTGCAAATTATAAGAAAGGTTACAAATTCCGCCAGAAATATGCACTGAAGTGCCCAAATTTCGCTGAAATAAGCCGGTAAGCACGAAAATGAGCAAATAGGCAATTGCCTATTTGCCTAGGCACAATGGCCGAAATTTTAAAATAGGCAAAAATAGGCACTCTCAAATTCAAAACTTAAGCTCCCTAGTATGTGAAACGTGTAGATACGGAGTGTTGGCGTGATAGGAAGTAACGTATAGAATAGGCAAATGCCTGCCTTTCCTTGCTCTAGTAATAAGTAAAGTGTTGGCTCTTTATATATTCCATGTATGAAATTGAGAGTAGAAAAGTGTCTTATTTAAGTGGATTCCATCAGGTCGCTTTAACACTATCCATTGCATAACTGTGGCAAATTGCAACGTCCTGATGCTATTTACTCTGACTATTGAAATAAGTTAACGCCTGGACAAAACACTATCAAGCATTTAAACATTTAAGATTCTCATTTAAGCGAGTTAAAAATGTTATTTGGGACGAATAAACTTGAGACCAAATAAATATAATAAATAAATAAGAAAGTGTAAATTGCAATGATCTACGCATTAAGGCAATGTAAATGATTGTAAGAGTAGTAAGAAAGGGTCTGAGCGTCCTAACGGATTTCGTCCTAACAAGACACTTATGTGGTAGCACGGGATTATGAAGAGCCAACACTTAATACCAACTTTCGCCAAAAATAAAAAACATGGAAAACATTATACAACTCTTACCGTTTTTAATATTTTCTGTCTATTAAATTAAGTTAAAGTCAACGAATTAGCTTTTTGAGTTCATAAGCTATAAAGATCATCATCAGGACCTAATTTTGTAGAGGTATATAAACCTTGTAAGGATACCTTTAGTTCAATACCTTAGTTATTTATTAAGTTTCATTCCTGGAATAAAACTTAATACTTTTATGTACATCTTTATAATGTAATTTATGTACATATAGTACTCCTAAGTACATATACATCATATACCTATGAGATTTATAGGGGTAAAAATTTTACAGCCGGAACAAAAAAGGACTTTTTCATACCATATTCGCCTATTTTGTTCTTGTCTTAGGAAACCATGTATTGTAGGTGTACCTACTGCAGCTTTGAGTATTTACGACCCACTTCCTAAAATACTGTTGGATTAAGGTTGTTTAAAATTGTCGAACATATTTTAGTGCTATACTGAGCTAGGGATTGAGATAGTGTAATCACACCCGAGATCTTTATGTGTTGCCTTTCTGTATTCATCCCACGCCATCCGGCAACTGAATGGACGAACACAAAATAAAATGCCACACGAGGAAAATACAAAAGCATTATGTTCTCTTTTTAAAATCTGTGAAAGTACAGCAAATACGGTGATGCAGTGACGAGAGGACAACAATTGTGACAACTAACTGTTTATTGTCCCGGATATTTCACATTTTCAAATTACAGAGAACACAGATGCGGAAAGAATAGCTGGATGAGAAAGGCATTGAATGGGTCAAAGCAGGGATGGGAGAGAAAGAAGAAAAGAAGAACAAGATTTACAGATGTCGTAAAAGTTTTGCAGTGTAGGTGTTTTGGCTTCCAACTTATAGAGCTACACACATGAAGCTGCACTGTGTGGTTTTTGAATTACACTTCGTAGCCATGCAATAGGAAAATGTACATTATTGGATTTTCTATACACAGGAAGCATAACGTCGGTGCAGGATTCATAAGAGTTTAAGGAAAAGCCTTTGGCTTCCCTAAAAAATTCATAGATCACACACACATTCCCAATTTTACTCTGACGACTCTTTGCAGTGACGTCGCCTATAATCTTTTTTTACTTCTCCAGTTCCGTTTAAATTATTTATTAACTGCAATTTGCTGCGCATTATTATTAGACTGTGATCGTTGAAAGCCAAGAAAAGTTTTCTTTGGTTATTGATCATTTGTGAACGGAAATTTGCATATTATGCAGTTAAATGTTTTCTTAAAAACGCATTAAAAATTCCTCGATATCCGCTGAGGGGTTACTCTCTATAATTCACAAAAAATCTATATCTAAAAATGACATCCATGGGAAATTAATCCATATACTTTCCGTAAATCACAGTTATTTATAAGAAAATTGACTATGACAATTATCAAACGCGAGAGCATTATTCTATGTTTTATTATTATTATTATTATTATAGACAAATAAAACTCTCAGATACTAATGTCTATCTACTTTGTTTTCTGAGTAGACGTACAGCGGGATTCGTTATGTGTAAGCTTGCGATATTTATTTTTCCTCAACAAAGCCAAGTAGCTATGTACACCAGGCAACTACCCTGTGCCCTGTGCGCCAGGTACACAGGCGCCAAGCAACAATTATACACGCACCTTAGCATTTAGCCTAGCGTTGTATATGAGTATATGACCACAATCGACACAATAATAAAATTTTACAATTTTTACAGTATATTATAATGTGTAAATATATTTAAAAGAATGTTAACAGAAGGAGGGAAATTGAGAAAAAGATGGATGGTGGGTGGGGAGTTGTTGAAATTAAGAAAACTTGAAAATAAACGGACGGCCGGAAGGAATGGAATTGAGAAAACACAGAGAAATGAAAATAAAGTACTAACATATTAATTCGTTGAAAAGTTAAATAAATGGAAGATCATTTGGGGTTGAAATGAAAAAACATAGGTACTTATTAAAATGCAATTGAGAAATTTGAGATTTTATAATAATATGATATTTCAATTCTCAAAAAGCTTATTTTTTAACTTGCTCATGTCAATTTTTATGCAATTTTCTACATGTTTAGATTTAACAAGGGTCAGTACAGTTGCTGGTCTAAATCACAGTTTGCATACACTGCTTTTCCCGTACGGAGCACGAGATATGATTCACTAGTAGTATATTAGTTCTACAACAGTCACATAGGTAGCTAGGTATATATTATATTATTGCCCTACGCATTCACATTACATATAGACATGATAAATACATATAGTTAGGGGCATAGAAGTTGAGAGCTGTTATGATGTCTTGTTTTTTGAAAAACTTCAAAGAATGATGTATAGTGTCTGTCTGAGATATATTTTACCCCGTTAATCTTCGTTTCCATCATCATCTTTCACTCATTCACAATTCACGTAGATACGCTTATGCAGGCAATTCAAAAGGAAAAGCAAAGTATGTATAGTGAGCCGTAAGGTTTAAATGGCAACTTCCTGTTATATCCATTCAACAGCGAAGAAACGTGATAGTATTGTGTGTACAGAATTACGGCGAAAATGCAGAGTAGAATTAAGACACCTAGAATGAAAGCCGTCCTACTTCACATAACGTGCAACGAACAAACTTTTTTCATTTCCAGCATCTACTCAACTCTTGTTGAGTGGTCATGCCCCTTTACTCTTTTACTGAGAAGCAAGCAACAAACGATGTGTAAATTTCTCCTCTCATAATGTTGTTTACCGCAACTGTCCACCAAATCTTCCCAGCTACTAACTAATCTCGTTAGAGAGACAACTTGCTTTTTCTATACAAAACCCAATATTTTCCTCCGAATCATTTTGGTTAGATACGCAGCCATTTAATCCACCATTGGTTTATCATTCATCCACACTTCTACCAAAATACCTAAATGACCCAGAAAAAATGAAGCAACGATGTTCTTTTATTCATTGCAGCACGCAATTCAAAAATATTATGAAGCATGACTGACTGCATCATAAAAAAACCTTCAGCCCCTGTCTGAATTCGTTTGACACACTTTTCCTCATTCATGATATTGCATAGTTTTGTAATAATTCATTCAATGTAATTAATGATTCATCACAATGGGTTTTACACTTCCCACTTGAATTTAAGCTATTCTACATTCAGTGGTGTAATACTAAAATTTGTAATTAATGTGATAAAAAGATTAGAGTTATTTGAGACGTACAAAAATGATGGACATAATGTAATAAACTCCAGATACAAAAGTGTCTCTGTTGAGAAATCCGTGCCCAAACTTGTTATCTAGGGAATCGGAGCGAATTGTTCATACACATTGATGATGGATTTAGTATTTACGTTATGGACAACCCAACGAGATAGTTGCAGTCGTTGCATCCATTAGTGCAAGACAAAAGTGGAGAGCTGAATAAAATAAGGTTGAGCTATGTGGTATAGAGTGATATTCGGAATGAGAGTGTAAATAAATATTTGTATGCAGGAAGGGACAGGCTGTGTATGTACGAGGAAGCAAAGTGTTTGTGCAGTCGTGACTGGATCCTTCTGGTATATAACATATAAAACGATAAAACGAAATGATTGCTAATAGTGCACAGTGCTGGCGGAATGGCGTGATTTGTAGCCTTTATCCTCTGAGGCTACAAAGTCTTAAGTATTTTGTACGTACGTTTATGGCAAATACCGAAACACCAGAGTTTAGTAGAACTATACTGGGAATCGTGGGAGTGGTGCTGGAAGTGGAAACAAAGAATAGTGGGAGAGAAGAAGAATGAAGTAGAAAGTGCTAGTACAAGTTCGTGAGTATAGCACCGACAACTAAAGTGGGCTAAAGAAGGAAGCAATGACTACTGGGTCATCATCAGTTTACTCTAAGGCGGATATAAACAGTCAATCGACTTATCAGCCGGGGTACGAAGCATGGGATTGGATTGGGAGTATTATAGGAGAAAGTCCTTGGGAAAATAAATCGCAGGGCCAAGCCACGCATTATAACAATAGGTGTACACTGTACACTTCATAGACTACTACACTGAATTACGACAGATATTGTGTAGCTTAGTTATCGAACACCTACATGTGAAATGCTATAGAGTACATTGTACATCTTCACATCCTTCTCCATGTCCGGACTCAGCCCACTCAACAAAGAAAGTCAAGGTGAAAGCGAGCCCATCCATGGAGTGGGGACTTCAAAAAATGGCACAAAGACAACACAGATACTGTATACCAGAGGGGGCAACGCTCACATTTTTTCAGGCTCGGTTCGAATATTGCCGGTTCCAACTCGGTTCGAATTCGATACTGGTATAAAAAAATCCGGCTCGGTTCGAAAATTTTCGAACCAAACTCGCTTCGAACTCGTTTTAATAGGCAAAAATATCCAAAATTGATTAACAGATATGGAAAGAATCCTAACCTTTCAGGCTCGATTCGAACTCGGTTCGATAATTGCCGGTTCGAATTCGGTTCCAATTCGATACTTATATAAAAAAATCCGGCTCGGTTCGGTTCGAAAACGAGCGGTTCGAAAATAATCGAACCGGCTCGGGTCGTTGCCACCTCTACTGTATACCTATTTAATTAAAGTAGCAGTAGAGTATTATATTATATGTATATCCCAGTTCAAAAATGTCTAAGGTAATACGAATTTGGAAAATATATACGTAGGTATCATTAACTCTAATGATCAGTGTCAGATCGTAGATGTATTTTGGTTGTGACATGCTGAAATCTAGCAATGCGTAAAAGACACAATTCAACAATCAAAAATCAATAAATTAGACTTTTCATCTGTAAACAGGGCACGTGCATACATTTTCTTTTCTCTTTAAAAAGCTGATTTGAAAGATATAGATGGTTCTACCTTTCATTCATGCCTACAAATTTTAAGCTGACTGAAAACTTATACTTATACCAAGGCTTGTAGATATATATAATACCATATAGTTGCAGCGGATTCGGATGGGCGCCTTGAGAATATGACGTTGTTTGTTGGACTGACAATGAGGAACAGTCGGCTTGCTATGTGTACGCTTAACCATTCTTAACCATTAAAATAAACAAATAAATTAACTAATAAGGTGGGCGCTATATAAACTCAGTCAACTCAAAGAATGTCATAATTTTGCTCGAATCATTTGAAATATGTAATCATTCGTAGCACATGAATGTGAAGAACTGATTTATGTACCTAACAATCCTCCTAACTCCATATTTTACTACTGAGCCCACTTTAATTAACCTGAAATATTTTCATGAGAGCTTTCCCGGCCCATTTTTCACTAAACCATGAGTAAACGCGTACGAAATTCGCAATATCCTTTGGCTGGAACAAAGACAGGAATATTTCCTGTCATTACCTCAAAAATCGTTTAATAATACGACAATTTGGCAAATTTGGAGCATTTTTTGTCTTGTGCAAAAAGTGGACGTTGAAATAAAAAAGTCAACACGGAGTGTGCCTATCGTAGGATTGAGAGAAACGGATATGCTTTTGCCTGGTTATCCTAACTATGTCATGCCATTTTCGTTACCATAAAGCAGCTACCGCTATGTAATAAATAGGTAGCATAGAAGTTGAACTGATTATTAGTACACACACACTGCATTGACGAGTTTTTGTTTCAAAATGCATATTATTATACACATTTATATAATGCTCTTATATTATATACATACATTATATAGCAAAGAGTTCATTAAGCAAATCGTATATTGTCGCACCAAATTGGAAAGACAATAAATGGAAAAAACATTATGTGAAAAATACAATGACATCGAAAAAAAAATATGTGAAAAATACAATGACATCGAAAAACAATATGTGAAAAATAGAATGACATTGCCATAAATCCCACATGATGGTTAGATGTGTCAAATCAATAAGACAGTTTTGTTATGTCGAATGGTGTACGACATGCAGGTACCCCATAATATTGGGGATGATTGTAGAGGGGACATTCATTTCAAACGACCCAGTAGATAAAATAGAATGGCATTAGTAGAAATAAAATTTGCTGGAGTAGTAAAATTGTGAACGAATGAATAGTTATAATAAAACGTAATATTGCGACCGAAATGTAGCAGAGTTTTTCTAACATCTAAATTTCATCTATAAACTCAGCAGGTGGTAAGCAATGTGTTAAACGAATTTTTTCTATTTTTCTCGTGCCTTTATGTAATAAAAAACTCCGAGAGAAGTTTTCTAATTTTTTGGATGTTCATCCATTACTGATTCTGAGTTTCGGTAGTGTAGGCTTTCGAAGTTTATTCAGTCTCAGGATATTTTATGGCAACAGAAGTATATGAAAGGAAACAATAATATAATACCTGGAAAACTTTCAGGTAAGTAGAGAAAAAGACTTCTCGTGATTCATTTGAATGAACATAAAAAGTCCGACCGAATCTTTTCACCTGTCAATCTTTTCATCTGTCACATAATATCATCAATTACTCATCTAACTAATATAGTAACTAGCTATAAATAGAGATTCTTTAGTATTCAATAATTAGGAAATCTAAAAATAGTAACTAGAAAGGCTATAAATCTAGATGTTAACCAATAAGGTACATCATACATCAGGTAATGTACAATCATATGGTAATTTATTCGGCACACAGATAATTTTCAAACATGAAATTCAATGCGTAACTTATAGCTCAAGCCTTTTTCAATTACGGTAAACATAAGTTTTGAGAACAAAAGGCTTCTAAGGTAGAATTGACATGATTCGTCAGTGAATTCATCAACTGAAAGATTTTGTAAACAAACCTAGCTAATTCAACGTCTAACAATGATTAAGACTATAATTCGGTTTATATAAGAGTGTGGAAAGCATATAGGGAAAAGATTTTATCATGTATATATCGTTTCAGTCTTCTGTTAAAAAACCTTAAGCGTGCTATTTTATATGTTTATCTTTTCTATCAAACATTCAAGCAATTTATCTCAATGCTCCAACCTTAGTAAGATGTGTGGAAATAGAATGATATGCCTATACTCACAATCAGTAAACTTCTACATAATACTTCAGTGATTTCTCTTCAATTATTTCTAATGATATCGTAACACACCCTGCAGAAAAACGTTAATCCTACCTCTCCTCCCACTAATCAAACGCCTACTTAAATCATATAAAAACCAAAACATTGTAAAAATTACAAATATTATGAATAAACAACAGAAACATTATATTACTAGGTATGTACATGTGCTATACACCAGTCTTAAAATATACAGTACATTCTTTTTGAAAATATTGTTAATGTATAATATTCATTTAATTAAATTACAAATAACTTTGTCCCCATTATTGTGTACTTGTGATATAAGTTAGTTAGTTAGTATATACTTTTACAGAAAATAACTATAAAAATACTTTTCTAGGTATATGAAAAAAATGGAAAATCAATCTGTAGCAACCACAATATTAGTATTACGATTACCATCAATTTCTTTCGATTACTGTGTGCATTTGTTAAATTTCAAGGAATTTCTTCAGACCAATATTATTATTGGTATTGGGAGTTATTTTGGGTGGCTTTATGTACAACTGCAGTCACATCAGATCTTGCTATAGGAATTCCTTGCTGCTCTATAATAATTGAATATGCATTCTTCTAGATTCTAGACTAGAAACTGCAGAGCTGACTCACTCCAACCCACCGTCAATTGAATTCTATTTGTAGTAATAATAATAACCATATATCCTTGCCTTGGTATTATTATGACGGCTATATCCTACTTATTATTGTAGGAGTGCCACTGCACTGCATTGAGCAGAGGTTCATGTTGTGTGAGTAACTTTAAGTTGGAGAGCAAAACTGTAAAGAAGATGGCTGCAACATATTGAGGCATACGAAGCACGCCGTCGACATAATAAATATGAGAGGAGAATAAAGAATATAAATCAAGCCCCTCGGGCTATATCTAAATGTACCTAGACCTATTCTAGCGATAAGACCAAACTGCTTTCTGCTCAGCACGACCGGGAACTAACTTCACAGCATTTGATATCGGATGAGACTGGAAGAGAGCCACAAAGAACATGAAGTGATCAGCGTGGTCGTGTATTGGTGCTATTACACACAGACACACGATAGAAAACCCAGAGAATGGCTAAAGACAATGAATAGCTACAACTTTAAGTGGCTCCTTCCAAAGAAAGAAATCTACTTCCCCATTCCCCCTCCCACGCATCCTATCAATTTAACCAACGATCTTAAAACCCTGGATGCATATAAAACGCTTTCTCGCTACACAAAGATCAGAGTTTCTTACATTATAGGCACATCCATGCACAAAATGCTTATCTACCCTAAGACTACCCGCAAGAATGAAACTAAATGGTTTTCTAACTTACAACTTTCCATGCTAAACACTAAGTTTCTTCAATGGGATAAAGTTTCCAGGAACCAGGGATGAAAAATGATTTTGTCTATAGCGCTCATAAAGTATCACGCTCAATTAAAATAACAGCAAATTTAAAACAACCTTTAAACTTTACATTCTTGATTAAATAATCAATCATTACAAACTAATTTATATATTATCTAACATTAATTTCCTTCTCGGAGAAAACAAATATTCAAGGTATTTTGGAAACCAGCAAAATAATCGATTATTTTCCATTTTGGAGCTAAAAATTAAGTGATGTTGTAAGCAACTGCTGAGACCATTATTGAAAACTATACACTCTTAAGGCAAGAAGAAACGAGTGCTTAAAATATAAAGGCTCAGTGTTATTATATATACTATGTCTCTAAAGATAGGCTAAGTATTTAATGTATGTATGACTAACAAAATTTTAATATGGCGGTCAAGTTGTTCCTGGATTCAAGTTGCTATATACACTATGGACGAGTACAAGGTGTAGGTCTATTGAATTTGATACAGAGAAATGACAAGCTGTATATATAGAAGGTAAAATGAAAGAGTGTGGATACTGCAGGTTGAAGTTTGCTTTGTTCGCTCAAGTTAAGATTCAAATGAGGTATGTAATCTTGGTCTTACACGTGGACGACTACGCTACACCATCCAAAGTGAAATAGCACATTTTATACGAAGGAGTAATAGTTGGGTGTACGTAGTTTGTGGGGATAGACGAGACAGGTTACTTTAGTATATATACATAGCTCTTGTGCATAATACACTCGACTACAAATGGCACAACTCATTTTATTGCAGGACATGAGAGTATTATGTAGTGACCTGATTTTCCAACAGTGCGGGTTCTGTGAACATATCAGAATTAAGTGCAATAATAAAGAAAATCCTGCATGCAGCAAAGCACAGGTACAGGTGCACTACAACAGCTACGACATGCTACACCCACACCCACACATCAGCTCTCCAACGACTTTATATAGTTACTCCACATTTCACACACATACCGGAATGCATTCTATGCAACCCGGGCGAACAGGGGCAGGAATGTACTAAATAGAGCCGAGATCGATATGCTGTGCTAAAATCGAATCATCGTGCAATGTTTGAAGCTGAATTTGAATCCAACTTATGTCTCAAAGTCCAAACGGAAAACTTTTCTCACAACATCTAATTCCATTCAATGCTTCGCACTGTATTCTTTTTCTCTACAACTTTTCTCATCTTCACTTCACGTCAACAACAAACGCTCCAACCATGCTGTACTATTCACTCATTCCGTTAACATGCCCATAATAAAATAAAATCACGTTGCATCAATAGTCTCACCTTGCCTCATTTGTAGTCTCAACAAAATAAATACACAATCTGTCTTTCTCTCTACGAACGACATTTCTTTACTTGTCAAACTGCTTACGGAATAATGGGCTACAAATACTCTGTTCGGTGGCAAAAGACACCAACACTGACTGAGATAGCCGAAAATTGATATTCTATTTGCATTTGTTTGTTGTTCTAGTTAGTTAAAGGAATTTTACCTTATCGCCTGCCTTGATTATATTTGTAGTGCATTATTTTTACTTTATAACAAAGAGAAGCTCAACTTGTTAATAAAGATTCAATCTAAAGAACGTTCACTGCACACATACAGTATATAGTACTATACAAAATAGGCTAACTAGAGAAGGAAATCGATATTGTGAATGATAAAGTGAAATTAAATGGCATGAAATAAAGATTAGAAAGTTTTCGAATAGAATATTGATTTAGTGAATTAATCTTCGTACAAAATCTACCCTTCAGCATTCAACAATCACCTTCTGCTACAAAAGTTTTATCCCACCTACTGGTACTGTGCACCTTTCTCCGCATGCCGCATGCACTCCACATGGAACATGAGCCAACTATGAACTATGAAGGCAATGTATTGAAGTTTTGTGAGACATTGTGTCGTCAGAGTGTCAAATGTCAGATAGACTGAAGTGGATTGAAAGAATGTAATATTCTTTACTATTCGCACAGTATCATAATTCTAGATTTTCTTGGCTAACACTGCTCTAAGGCTATATACCTGCTTAGAATGGCTGCGTGAACCTACATACATACACATCACATGTACATGGCTGTGTATAATAGAGTTAGTTTGCAGATTTGTGTCCTTCTACTCCAAAATGCTTCAATATTGCACATTTGAATTCACAGATTGGTTTGATACAATTTCTACCTCATTGTAAATTTTGCAAAAGGTTTCCTAGGTGCACCAAATATTTCCGGATGAAGAGATAAAGTGAACGAATTGCCTTTCCTCTTTTTCAGTAAATCTCACATTGTGTTGAATTCGTCACGATCTCAGAAATATTTATTTGGTTTAATTTTATACCAACACCAACTATGCACTAACTCAAAATGATCCATGAAAGAGTTAAGCTTGAGTGCACGTGTACAATTGAAATGAAGTTCAAAAGGTCAGAAAAGATTTAAAAGAAAATGTTGTATTGGTGTGTGTTTCACTTTTAAGGCACAGAGAAAGATAAGTGTCAAATAGTGTAGTTTACAAAAAGATGTTGTGTTTTCCTTTGAAGAACACATTAGTATTAGAATTGTTCGTCCTTGCGTGGCTGCATTTATTTCTTCCAGTGGATGAATGCTATGGATTTCATGTGGAAGAAAGAAACCTTGTGTTTTGTTGGAGAGAGTGAGAGTTGAGTGGGTTGTTCAAGAGTTTTCCCTGGTATAGTGGAAGGGAATAGCAGAGACTTATTGCATTGCGTTGCACTCTGTTCTGTAGCTAAAAGGATGAGGGAGATTCAAGAGAAGTGTAGTGCTATCAACATCAACTTCATATTATAGTATCATTGCATACTAATATTATTGGCACGTGGATGCTTATCTATGACAAATACGAGCTATACACTGCAAACATTGCATTCGATGCATGTTTTGGTTGCTAATGTATGCCGTTTACACTGAAATTCGATTCAGGATGTTACGGAATCTGCAACGTTAACATCACGTCGATGCATGGAGGAAGAGAAATGTAGAACTGCAGTGCTTTAAAGGTTGTCCTTTTAAATGTCAGAATTTCATTGTGTTAGAAATACTGTTTGCACAAGGCCATAACTTTTCCTCCTTTTCCGCTAACACCATTGTTTTTAATGTCACTACTTTTTTCAATTTAGCTTGGTAATGGAGTTGAGTGCAGTGCAACTACTGCAGTCTGCAGTCGCCTGGTGGCGAGATTTATGATCAGAGCCTTGTGCTGAGACACCATTATTTGGATACGCAATCATTGTTGTAGTCCAGTACATAACGAATTTTTTTAACCAGCTGCCGTCCATGTAGTGTCACAGCAAAGTAATTGGTAATTTAATTACTGTGTGATCAACAAAGATGTGTTTGTCGTCTATTTATGATTTATTTTGCGTCATTCAGCAGTATCTGTATCAATTTATTCGGGTACTTTGAATATAAAACCGTAACGTGACATCATTTAACTAAACCATCTGGGAAAAAACAATATGTATCTTCCGAAAAATATCTTATGGTGGTTCTACTTTACTGTTTGGGGAAATTTTGACCCACATTTCACATCATTGCTTCTTTACTATTCTGCATTTCATGCTCGTAATTTGTAAATGACTAATTTAATGTAAAATGTGCAGAATCACGTATACCTAGTTGAGTATACACATTAAACTGATTATAGTTTAATTACAGTTTTCCGTGTAATTTGGAGTACACTAGAGTTTATTAGTTAGGCCACACTGTAATGTTGGTTGTTTATGATGAATGTGTGGCAATTAACTCAAGGGTCATTATACTTTACGTTGGATGTGCATGACATGTATAGGCACAAGTTATTATACCAAGAGCGTCACAACAATATGCTGGAAAAGAAGATAGGCTAGTTGAAATTGATATGATGAATGCATGGCTAGACGTCTATTTGTGGCATCAATAAGTAAGGCACACGTCTTGTTTTGTTTTGAAGTGCAGGGGAACGGTGTTCAGAGAGGATGACTGTGTCAATAAATAGGCACCTTGCAAACAACAAACCACTTGAGTTTTAGTAGGTACTCTTGCTAAAAACGACCTACAATTACATCACCCTTTACTTTACTAACTGAATTGTACACAGCGCTTCTTTGCACAGCTCCACACTACTCCGTGAAAATAATTACAGTACAGTTCTAACGCTCCCTTTTGTCTTTCTCTTCGTAGGTGCCAGACTCACAATTTATCAATGGTACAACTACAGATGTGTATTATGTAACAGTCTTTCGAGTACGTACCTACACACCCACCACACAATCCACTAATTACACTTTTTATAGGATACAATATAAATTCAAATATGTTCCAAGCAACAGATGGAGCCATGTTCTTCCAGGGAATAATTAAAATCTGCATGAAAGAGACGGGTTTTATGAAAATTATAAAAAATATTTTTGTGAAATGTCTTGAGTCATCGGCTTTATGCTCACATAACCTTTTGAGTATTAGCGTATACATGGAACTATTTAAGGGTTTTAATGAAATTAGTTGAATGAAATACGTGCTACGTTAATCCTAATACAATAGAAATGTTACGCTAATGGAATATTTGTGTCCTCCACGTGTCCCACCATTAGCTCACTTCACTTGCTTATTAAAAATATTTGATAGCCTTACAAAGACGGCTTTCAGACGTCACAAGACGATAAAACCAAGGTCATTCTTGATGATGTTATTAAATTCAGAAAAGTGCCGTTATACTTTCTATGCACGAACTAAAATTCTTGGAAAAAATTCTGTAAAATCTCAACATTGGGTATTACGTGCTTAAAATATTTAGTCAGTCGCAGTAAAAAGGCAAAAAATATATTTTTACGCCAATGAAATTAATGACGAGTAATATTCATTATATGGTAAAGAAAAATGTGCAAGGATTTCTTCGTACGACTATTAAAACAATTAGATAAATACAATAATATTATTAAATAATTGGTTAGCCAGGAACGTATATTGGTAGTTTTGCCTGCAAATTGGATTTCGTTGTCGCGTCAGTCTCTCGTGTCAAAACCGATGAACGAAACGAGTAGAACTAGTCTATGTTCCAAAATTATGTTACTTGATTGAAACGTAAAGTAAGAAATGAGAGAAAGGATGCAAGTGCAAGTAATTAGCGGAATTTCCATGAAAATATTATTAATTAATTAGTTAAATTACTTAGAATGAAACCAAAGACACAGGAAATGTGGAAATTCGGGGAATTTGCATTTAGTGCATTCTGTATTAATAATATTTAGAAAGAACAGATGAAACAACAGCATGTCCCTATGAATACATCGGGAATGAAGCAAGAGAAAGCGAGTGAATGATTCCCCAAGACAAACGAAGGATGCAGCAAGTGATGGGATGGGATGGAGGATTGCGGTGTGCGTGGGAGGCTGAAGCAATGAAAGTGTAGTGCAGTGGTGGTCTAGTGTGCCCCTCTTATACACACAGAAGAGCCCACGAAGCCAGGCATACCAAATAATTATTACTTCATTTATACAAGAGAGTTTTTTGTTGTAAAAAGTTTAGTACATGTGCAGTTGCACTAATTGTATGTAGGATTGAGGCGGGTAGAGTGGACGTGTTATTTTATTATAATAGTTAGGGAGAATTGGAGTTGATTAGAGCGTGAAATGTGAAAGGAGTCCAGCGCTGAGAGCGCGGTTTGGAAATGATAAGCACCTGGTGTTGCCGTTAATCCGAACCTTCCTTTCACTTGAACTAATTACCTACTCTCAATTTTTAATGAGACAGTGCGTTCCAAAGCTTGTTTTCTATTTAGTCCATTCTCCTTTAATGTGTACCTACTGCACAAACATTGTACATAATATTGTACAATGCACTCTGCTCTGATTACACAAAATCAACTCATCTTAGACATTAAAGCGTGTTGCTTTTCTAAGAACAAACATCTTTTGTTATGAAATGAGAGAAACGGAGTGCATCTAGCAGAAAACTGCACAAACACATTGTTTCTTTATTTCTTTTGTTGCAAGACGATGTTAATCTGACTGACATTTTCTTAGGAGGTTAATACCGTATTTGTTGTCTCCGTATTTGTGTAGAACGAGAACTACGCCGTATTCATTATCATACACAATCACGTCAGATCAATTTAGATCAAAGTGAAGTTTTTTGTCTAAAAAGTAAAGCTGTGATACAATATACGCTCTGTCGCTTTTTATTTCCTTCCTTTTCCTTGAATTACTTTCAGTGCTGGGTTGTCTCTTAAATAAAATTATATCTCTATGAATTTCCCAGAATTAATTCGAGCTATTACGTCAGTCATGGTGTAGCAAAACAGATCTAGTGGAGATAAGTGTCATTTACACTCATTGTTACAATTTTTTGACCAAAATCAAATGTTGAGGGATTCTCTTAAAAAAGTGACCTTTCAAATGACCCCAAGAGAATGTGTACAAATATTTAGTTATAATTCGGATGCGGAAAGGTAGATAGACAGGAGGTTTATATAAAGAATCTTATGGTATTTAATATTTATTTAGAAATGAAACAAGTCACATTTATAATTTTTTTTGTATTACATAGAAATGTAATGTAGATAGCGCATTATAAATAATATTTGCAAAGAGCTATTAAAAATTTGCAATAAAATAATGACAACTCAATGTAAAAACGTAGAAAGTTGGTTACACAGTATTTTGATAAACAGTTTTGATAATTTTGATAACTATTCTCGTTATGGAACTCCAGAAGCAACACGGTGTTGCTACACGAAGAAAGGAAGTTTATTAAGTATGACAAAATATCGATACGACTTTTAGTCAGTTATATAACGCTTCAATATTTAGGAATCAGGAGTAGTCAGAAGCACTTAGTTGTCACTACGCCAAAACATTGCTTTTATTAGAGCATTTGTGAGTATATTTGTTAGAACCTGAACTAAGTATATTAAATGCAGTCGCTTTGCATTTACACTGGAAGAAGATTGAATCCACTTTCCAGGTACTTAGACATTATATTGCATGCTTGTGTATTCCAAATGGGATTATTTTGAAGTAGAGAGCATTTATAATGAGACATAAACTGAGAGGAGAGCATAAGGAGAAAGTGTTGTTTGAAGAAAACAAAAGTCGTAATTCGGTTTGTAATTGGACGGGAGAGAATTGCACACTGCCGAGAAAGATTACTCGTATACATTGTTAAAAGTTCTTTTTGAGACACCATGTTTGCAAAAAGGAGCATTGAAAAGAGAGACCGTGGCTTATCTTTCATTTCCCTAATGTAATATTGTAACGCAATAATAGAAGATAAAAGACGCGCTGAAGTTGAACTTAAAGACAACGAAGTCAAATAAATTGAAGCAGAAAGTAACACGAAATAACACGGAACACGGAGACAGCCCAGTCATAACTTGATAACAGAAAAATAGAAATGAAACATGGAAACGATAAGCAATGAAAATAAATTGGAAAAACCGTTCAACACCAACTAAAATGATTTCTTGCATTCCAACTTGCCAAAACCTTTCTACATACATGGACCATGCAACCAGAACACACTGTCGTGTATAGCATAATGCAATGTAAAGTAGAGCATAGGGAAAAAAATATTTGGCTGCATGGTCACCCCACATAGAAAAGTCAAGTACAATACAATAAAAGGTATACGCAGAACAGAACAGAAGGGTTGAAGTAGAGAGTGCACCTACAACAGCAATAACCCATTCACATATTCACAAAATACAACACTGACAAACTCTCAAACTCAAACAAATAAATAAAAGTGAACTAGGATGGGAGCAAAAAGGAGATGAGTGAGTTGATTGCTCCAAGTGGGTTTTGGCTATCCAACAACGTTTCCCCATTTATTTTTGTCGATGAGCTTTTGAATTTATGAATGGCTAATTCACTCCGTTTCACTCATCTCGACCATTTTTCATTTTCCTTCTTTCCCTCTCTCTCTCTCTCTTTCTCATCCATGAATGAATGAATTCGACAAAAGTCTTTGCAAAGGAAAGCGAAACAGATAAAAATGCAGTAGGCATTGCTGCTACACGTTTAACTTGGTTTTATTCAACCTCAGTACAACACACAGTAACTTCACTGACTCACTTGTAAAATATAAAATATCCTCCAATCATCCTCCTTCTCCATTTCTCTCTCTCTCTGTCTCTCTTATTCCTCTCTGGAAGTGTAACCAAAAAGCGGCTATTTAGTTTCCATCTGAATTTCTCTTCTTTGAGGTTTCTTTGAAAGAACATCTTGCTAGCTATCTGTCGTATGAATTCAATATTTAATGACTTGGTTGGATGTAGCACACCATATGAAGAGAAGACCAGGAGCAGGAGAGCAATGTTGAATTTGCCATGTTTAGAGTTCACGAAATGACTTGTATGGAATAATATGAATAATAGCTGTACCTGGAAAATGCTTCTAAATATTTACTTTCTGCGTTCTTCGATAAGTCGCTCGAGTTTCAACAAATCATTATCCATGCATTGTATTACACGTGAATGACTTTTAATTATATTATAACTACAGATAATATTTCAAAGCAATAATTAATCGGAATCAAACATCCGGTTAAGATCTCTTTCAAACACTGCAAGGATATTATGGAGACCCTTTGTCATAGTTTCTAAATGGGCAGGATGTGAATTTTGCGAGACACAATAAAACTTTCCAAAACGCCCCTGCATACAGTAAAAACTAAATAGTAGTTTGATGTTTTTTTTTGTTAAGTTAAGCATAACAATATACATACATTATTGTTGCATTGCATTGTGATATTGTAGCCACAATGATAGTGTAATAGAGAAGCTCGTTCTCTCTATGTTGACTGAAAGTATAAAATTGAGCGTTTTGTTCAGTGTACAGAAGGCATTGTTAGCGAAAGAAGAAAAAGGACGAATTGAGACGAGTGTAAAAAGAGAAAGGTTGGAAATCTTCTTTCTCAACTGAGAATGTGAGATGTGCAACGAACGGCAATAAAACAATGGAGCTGTTTTGCGTAAAGACATTCAAACACATTAAAGAGGGGAGACACAATTCTGAAACCAGCAACTACGACACAATTTTCTTTCGGTGCAATTTATTTTCCCAAGCTGTGAGCATTTATTCCGTATCCTCTTTTTCCACATCTTTTATCTTTCTTCGTTATTTTCTTGTTGGACCCACCACCAATGTCTACCCGCTAACATTCTCCACTATCACCCAATTTCCCCCCAATACAACGAGTCAGTAGTTTTCACATCCTAATTTGGAATCGGATGGACAAAGGAAATATTGCCGGTGTTTACAGTTCGCTCGATCGTCAAAGGCATAATATATGTGAGGCTCTTGTCTAAAACATACACAATCGAATGCTTAACACCTCGTATCCTTGCAGCGTGGTTTTATTCCCAACGGTTAACGCTAAAGATCCTTAACCCTCATATACCTGAAGTTCCA
>JAQFYB010003673.1:0-18644 GCA_034694085.1 Pogonognathellus longicornis | reverse complement strand
AAGTGATGTTCACAAACGTACGTACCTATGCAATCTACTTTTCTAGTTACACAAGAAAGTATAGCATTATAGTAGACAGACATGCATACCTTATTTATCTACATAGAGGTTTTGGTAGAGATTAAAAAACGAGAAGTCTTGGAATTCAAATTTGGATGAGTCTAGCTTCAGAGAAATGAATGTGATCCTTTGTAAGTCAGTAGTGTGCCTTGAGAGTTCCGGAATTTAATGAACATCGGCATTTCTAAAACGTGAAAACGGTGCTTTTGAAACGTTCTTAGGATTATTGCTTTTACCTAGCCTTTGATTCTTTTATGTTGCAGTGATATTATTATCCTGTAATACGAATTTGCCATTTGAATATCGTAATCGCAAAATTAATGATGGTTTGAATAAATAGGAAGTAGATAGTAAAGGTTGGAATGATTAAATGTTTAGTACCTTACCAACCTGTATATCTAAAATCACAATAATCCTATCTTTCATTTCTTTCTCTATTTGTAGTCACAGCAGACTGAGTTTGTAAATTAAGAATTTTGTTGCCTCCTTCAGTCAGTCTACGTCACTAGTTTAGTTTAAAAATCTGTATATCAGAACTTTACCGAATTCAGCAATTATTGGAAGTAGTTTCTTAAATTTCAATTGCCATTGGTAGGTTTAGTGTTTTACCATCAAGTAACGTAAACAACTTTTCACTTGCAATTAGAACCTTCTTTAATCTATGAGAATCATTATTAATCAATTCAACTAAACCACTTTTTCAAATTGCAACTACCTAATTTAAACATTTTTAAATTGTATGTACTAGATACTTACCTAATCGAATTCCCTTGAGAAAATCCTTTGGCACAAGTTAGTAATAAACCTTTTCTTAGATTACGGGTATGCAGCATGTTAATACATATTATTTATTATCTGTATGTAACTCCTGGTGAAGAATATAATATAGCATCCTATCTCACGAAGACAGCCTTTACTTTAATTCTTCATCAATAGTTATCCACATTAGTCGCATAGTCACTCGTCTCAGTGTCTGTATTAAATACATTGTAATTGTTAAGACTCTTTTCATTTCATTTACACATTAGATTAAAAGCACTATGCTCATTTACTTGTACAGACAACGTGACAAATTGAAGCTTGTTAAGGAGCAGGGCACGACGAAATATCTGAATGACAGTGTCAGCCTCGCTTTCCTAACTACCTATTTACTATTCTAGGTATATTTCTCATTACTGTATAATAAACATACTGAAAATCTTACAAAAGACACTGATGCCGTGATCTGTTCTCTAAAAGTACTTTTAAGCTATATGAAACTATACAAGATGGAATAAGAAATCTTACTTAGTAAAAGCTATCACACGGATAATAAACATAGTAGAGTATGCACTATGCACTACATCAGTATTCAGTCCTGAAAAGAAAATTAGATAATGAAAAGAAATGAACACAATACTTTGTAGCATCATTTACATAGGCATTTACTCTCTTTGGTTATGTCATGTTATACTAATGCCGTTTCTAACGACGCGACAGAAAGAAGCGCTTTGAGACTCGAATTTTGCCTCTTTCATATTGCCTCCGTGTATTATGTACGGAGCTCTTTTCATAGTAACAACCCAAGCAAGCGTCTACAGTCTACGTAGAGAAATGTGCCGAAAGTTGAATACAGAGCACAAGAAATAATAATAAGACTGCACTGAATAGGCAGCTGTCATTGTGCAAACAGCTAACAGCATTTGTACACAGATAATGTGATTATCTCTCTCTACACTTCTTCTCCTCGCATTTAAACTTTGTGTTTAGTGAATTCTCATTAATGAATTTGACGCGTGTCATGTTGGACGAGACGTTCCAACACAAATGTCATTAGTAATTCTTTTACTTGGGGATTACTCGCACAATCGCACAAGGCAAAGGAAATGCTAAAAATAAATTACCTAGTGGCAGTTTTTGATGAATAATAATTAATTCTTTTATCGTTGCATACAAAAAAGTGCCTACTGAAGCTATATTGACATCATTAGTCTGACACATGCATTTAAAATTCCTTACAGTATTGATCCTGATCCTGGCAGTTTATTCATAATGTCATATTATGTAGTGCATGTATGTATATAAAATCATGATTAAGCTATTCTTTGTAATACAACCACATTCACATACATACATACAAGGTACATACATCTTTGAGGCTGTGTTGAACTGACGTTTTTATAATCCTGCTCCTGTTCATGAGGTTTTCACAGTTACTTAGGTTTAATAAGACTTAATCTATTTTTATATAAGTGTTCTGGTTGCATAGTAAAACCATGTGTAAATAACATCATTTTGGGAGGACACGTGAATTGTGAACTTGAGCATGTCTTGATCAGTGTTGCTTTTGAAAAGTTTAAGAAATGTTTCGAAGATTTGAAGAATATAATATGATTATTTTTAAAAAAAAACTCCCGCAAGGCCAATTCCGGAAACTTGGAAAAAATTAGTTTGGGAAAGAATAGGAAAGCATTAAAGAACAGTTAAGGGAGAAGGCTGGTTTAGACGGAAGATTCGGAGAAAAAATGTGGAAACAAAAGCTACGAAGTGCAAAAGATGAAGAAAAGAGATTACCTGTCAGTTGCAATCTCATCTCATTCTCAGCGCAGATTGTTTAAGATCACATGTCATAAAAGTTTTGAACTTGTTCTGGTCTCCTTTGTATTTTCTTAGTATTTGTAGTTACTAGTTAGCATTGCGAGTGCCACAGATAGGTGGTATCAGAATTCTATAAAAATGTTGTATATTATTGTCATGCAATCTGCCGAGATTCCCTTCGGCTCATTCTAGCTTGTAGTTTCCCATTTCTCTCAGCTTTTGTAGAAATTGGGTTTGTTACAAACTGATGTCCTGTCTCTGTTCTGCATGAGACTAATGCTGTATAAGCAGCACCAACACCAAGGTGTTTTACACGTATTTCATGTTTTGCTACCATACACTGAGTGGTTACAAATGGTTCAGCCTTTGCTACCAACCCAATTGCAAGGTAATAATTTAGTTCGATAAATAATTAAGATGTTACTGCTTGAAAATCGTAAGCAATAATTTTTGCGATCATTTCACGTTCATCAGACTCATTTTTCTACATATTTTCCACTTGCTCACACAATATAATTGTACATCTTCATTATTGGATGATGGTAGCCTGTCTCAATAAAATATTTAAAATGCTGCTACTTCAAACTAAAGAATTGTATCTCAATCAGAATAGGTAGCAGTTGCAGATAATGAAGACATTATTTCCTAAGATATTTTTGCGTGTCGATTTTTTCTTGTTAACCGCTGCTCGTTGCATCTCATCAATTCCCACTAGAGCATTCTTCCCTGCCTTAAAACAATTCTAACTTGCCGTGTTTCTTGTTCTGCTGTTAACGAAAGGGTTAAAAAGATAACATCTTAATGAGTCCCACGGGCACAATAGCATTTTCTAAACAAACAACTGGCCATTACCACAACAAGACAATGAAAAATCTCTCAGAATGAGTTGAACTAACTTGTAATTAAATCATTTGGTTTTATTTGATGTGAACATATATTATTCTCTCATCTGTCAAAAGTATTTTACTTGGCTAAGGAAAGACTACTTAATTTTGCATTTGAAGAAGTTAAATTGCAGGTTGTCGTCCATCGTTTCGACCTCATACGTGCATAACTAACTAAGTGATTATAATAAGGAATTCATAATTTGATCATACAGAAACAAAATAGTGCTTTTTTCCTTCTCAATTGCAAACATTCGTAAAGGTCCATTATTTTCGCACTTTGCCACCCGTGCGATTTCAGGTAGAAGTTAAGAACACCTAGTGAGATTGCAGTCCCTAGACGATTATAGACCAACACAATGAAGATGAACGAGTAGTCCAGAGTCTGTGAGGGAGACGTTCGTCCATCCGTCTGCAAGACAAGACCACAGCCACCAAACAGCAGTAGACCTATAACCAGCAGACCACTTTCCATTAACATCATCAACATTATCGTATAATATTATGAAACACACACACACAACACAACCAAACCATAAACAAACGTTACCAGCAGACTTCACTGTGGTATTCCTCCCTTCTAACCAGGAGAATCGGCTGAAAGACTAATACTAACTACCAGAATCACTAAAGCCATTTGTTTGTATTGCATTTCTGGTTTTGGTTGCCTCTCAGTCAATCAGCCCAGTATTCCTTCTCCATTCGCCTCTTTTTCGTCCAACTTCGAGAAGGAAGGGAAATAAAGTTAAGTCATTTTATCAACTTTTAAAATTACATAGAATTCTCGACGTTTCCTCCTCCCATGGCCCAAAACCGTCAATTTTGACTCATTTGTCTTTTGAAACATCATTTTCAGTTGGTTGATGCGATATGATGTGATTTAGCAGAGTGTAGAGAAAAGAGTAGACTCAAGGTACTTAAATGCACGTTTCAATCTTTAAATTGAAGATGAAGTAGTACTGATTGCATAAACAGCATGGAAACAGACAGACAAATGCATACATTCTCACCAATGAAATATTACCAAATGCCAATGTCAATCTCAGCCCCGTGCAATAGTCAAAAATCCAAATCGTTTTGCTATGGGACTATATGCTGTGCAACTTTCAGACATGTTAATAAATTGTGAAATTGTATTGCGTTATTTTTGAGTTTTTATAGGAAAAACTAAGTCTTAGTTCGGATCTCTGTGTACAGATATGTAGTTTATAACGGTGAAACATTGTTTTTGACTTCATATGTCTTGTGCTTGTTTATGATCGCTCCACCTTCTTTTTTAGATTTTCTGCACTACACTCCATTCACTCAAAGTCATATTTTATATTCTACCCATTAGTTTGATTGGTATATATTATACCTTTAGTGGTGGTGCCAGCATGTGAGGTCCACATAATTTAATGTACTTTTAAAATATGGCAGATAAAATCACATCAGATTTTTATACCAGAATATCAATTAAGCATTTTTGCAGTCTTTCATTTTTGAACCTTGTAATAACACACCTCCGTCATTTTCTTACGTACTAATTATTTCAAAGGGACGTAATTGCTTAATTGCTCTTTCAGGAGAATCGCCGAGGTTTTAGTTTGCAAAATATATCTCCTTTTCAAGCACTCCGTAGTACATTGTACCCATGAGCCCATATTAATGCATTCGGTAGGTATCATATAACCAGCATAACGTAGTTTTACAATACTTAGGTACTATTATACCACTAATTTATGATCTACAAAACTATACTTCAACTTGTGAACAAGGAACCTAATTTTAAAAGCCCAGCAAAATAAAATACCAGTACTTCACTATAGGTATGTACCTACCTGATGCAATGCATAATGTTTATCATAACATACCGTTCACAAGCTGTATAAATCACTTTATCTTTATAGGTAGCAGAGTTTAAGATAGCATAATTGATAATATATATGTATAATCAAAGTTGTAAAATGAAAATATATTGTTAGAGTAAGAATATTATGTGTATTGTGACTCGAGGGGGAGAGCAGTGTTGATTTCTATGTTAACTACTGATTCTGATTATATTTGATTGGATGTCCTATGTTGTCACATTAATAAAGCCAAACATTAAACATTAAACATAAATACGTAATTAAAATGACAAAAACTCGCTACCGATAGAAGTGTATAATACTATGTGAAACTTCATTAGAAATTTCGATTTTTATTAATTAGGCAAAGTAGTCATCCGTGTTAATTGTAAGGACAAAGAACGAGTAGGTAATCAAGGTTGTTTGCAATAGATACAATGCTACATAAAGTCTATAAATATATTTTATGTATCTTGATAAATATTAGCATTACATTAATGCTAATCACCAATGTCAATGCAATTAGCATGATCTAAAGCAGAGTTATACAGATACAACATTTGAAGAATGCTACACAAGGGAAAACATCGTACGCCTACGCTAAAAATATTTTACTTGTTACTTGCAGCAAGTAATTATGAACTTATATGAAAGACGCTCAGACGGGATCTTATTCCACGTTTCTTGAATTACACGCGCACATTTACATTTTTACACAAGCTACCACAGTGCCATGTGTTTGCCTAGGTATATACATAATACTTGCATAAGTAAGTGTTAATTAAATGTTACCAAGACCTAAATTGTACCTATTAATTAATTTATTAGGTAGGTACCTGCCTTGAGTATTGCGCACAAACCAACCTCTTCAATGTGCTCTTGACAAAAAACACACAATTTTCCTGACGAGTATCGTGTAAGTTTATAATTTGCAACTTATATGTATATTGTATATAGGTACCAGTAACAAACGCAGACATTAATAATTGTAATACTTTTTATCAATCTTAAATGTATATACCTACGTTCTTCATCGAACAAAATATTAAAGCTGTTTTGGGTTCTGTTGTTGTAGCTAACAAAAAATTAATTTACATTAAGGAAAGTCACAATAATAAAAGCAATGGAATAATATTCTTATTTCTTATATTTATCACTTCAACATTTCAGATTTAATGCACGATATAACAAAAAGAAGTATCTCAAACCACTATCTGTAGATGCGGATACTTCCCTGTTATAGGAGATATAAAGTGAAAAAATTCAATTTATTTTTGTACAATAGCTCTTGACATGCCCTGATTTTTTCCAGCAATATATTTACTTCAAGCTCGAGTCGGTGAGTATCCATAATATAATAATATTATGTAAAATGAAAGTAGCTTGGAGAAGAAGAATAAGAGTAAAGCACAGGTAAAAGAATAATGATATGTATGTAGGTATTCCTATACACAAGAAAGCTAACCTTGCCTCTAGACTTACAAAAGACTTTAAATCTTACACACCATGTAGTGTGCAGTGTGCAGTCTACTTTACTCACCTCTTTCTTTTCCGCCTTCTCTTTCCCAACATCACATCAAATTCATCTCTATCCATTGCACATCCTTGCATGTAGTTTACTTCACCCTACTTAGCTTCATACCACACACACAACTCTGCTTCACATTTGGGAACTTCTTTCGTGTGTGTCTAATACGTTTAGATTATCAAGCCCTTGACTGGACTTGTCTATTTGAGTGGATACGCATTAGTTTACATGCTAGAAATTCATATTTTCCATTTATTTTCTGCCTAACAATCAGAAAAAGCCAAATGGGCCGTCTCTAAGTGATTTGGCTAAAGGGAAAACGTTTTCAATGTACTTTACTACACTACACAAGTAATGTCGTGCTATATGGTGCATTTTGTGCAATTTGTATAGGTAGCTCCGCTTCGTTGTTCATAGAAAGTAAAAGTAAAGTTAAAATGTACCTTAGAGACCTGTTTCACAGACCCGTCACGTTTCACATATAGGTATGTGCGTTGCTTAAATGCGTGTGTACTGTGTACCTAAAGAATAGTAGGTACCAACCTACATTGAAAGACGGGGAAACAAGGATTATTTCCTAATACATAAACATGAGCTTTCTATGTATTTTTAAGTAAAGGTGTTGGTGGTAAAGCCTGGGATTTAACTGTCTCTTGGTTTTCCTAGCATCAGTATTCGTTTGAGCAAGGTATCTTGCTTATAGAGACTCTGTGGTCCTCATGATTAATATCTCCGACTAAATATCACTTTGTTTTGTAAATAAATATTCTTGTTGTAAAGTTGTGTGCAATATAATTACTCTCGTTTACACAATGCCCAATTCCACTATTTGGGTTAGGGCTGAATTTTGTATACTACTTGTCCCGTAAGACATGTAGTGGAACAAGAGGATTATTTATACCAGTTTTTAGCATACATTCTGAATGCCTTTTGCGAAATGTGGCAATAGTGTCCTGCACATTTTCTATTATTTGCAGATTAAAATATCTGGTATTATAAAGTATTTCGTAGTAAAATGATTATACGCTTACTTATGCAAAAACTAGTCCTATGTATTTCAATAATAATGAGCATAATATAGAGAAAGATTCAAGGTACGCTCTTCATTACACTAAGCCTGAGCTTTCCTATATTATTTCCTCCCGATAATGAATATTGGATAACATCTGCGCGGTGCATACACAAAATATTGCAAATCCTTTACCTTTCTGTTGTAGTAGGTACTAGGTATTTAGTATTTAGGTACTTTACCTAATTACTTAGTTGGAGGAAAGAATGTATGCAATTAATTTAATATAATTTAATTTATGGCTAATGCACACTTCTAACAATTAAATTAATAATAATTTCATACTACATCTACTTTTAATGGACCTTAGGTAAGTACTTAAGTGTTTCGGTTTTTCTCTTCTGTAAAAGAAGATGCATCATTTATCACGTAACGATGTAAAAATACGTAGAGGTACCTACGGTAGAGATAAGAAAAATATCTAATCTATGATGAATTGATCAATTCATTTGGATAGACATATACTAGGAAGATGTTTTATTTAGGTATGAATTACTACGACTTGCCACCTTGACAGCCTTGTGATGTCAAGGAGAAACAAAGGTATTTTAAGCTTGTGGTAATTTCAGAAATCATTCTCCTATTTAGGTGTTCTCTGGTCGCTATGATAGACAGGAACGAAATGCTTGCTGAATATTGCAAAAAATTCTTCTAGCTTGAGAGACTTGAGTCATTTATCAAATTATGACTAACCCAACACGAAATATACGGGTCTACTTGTTTATACTCATAGCTTAACAACTTTGCCAGTGCGAAACAACCAACTGCTTTGCTTACAATCTTATATGTGTATAACTAGACTTGTGTGTAAAGATCGCAATATTATAATTAAATAAATCATACGCAGAAGTATTACTTCTCCTATAGATCAAGTACAGTCATAAGCATATACTTATTACGAAAATTGAAACATAAATTCACACTCATATATGAGATGATAATGTAGTAATTTGAATTCGAGTTGGTTGCGAATCGACAGTGAATGTTTTTGCGATACAATACTGTCTGTATATAAGTATTGTAGGTATACCATCCAGAATGTGTATAACAATGACTCAGAATTTGATAAATGCTCTCATAGAAATCTTGGGATGATTCAAAGTTGGCAAGTTAAACCAGCAATGCCGGCATGGTTGGTGGAACTACCAAGTGTCAACTTCTTCACATAAAACGATTATTAATTCAGCAGAGAAGGCAAAAAAGGCAAAGATACTTGACTTGAGCCGACTTGGCCTTTGCGCTGAATTTGCTGTAGTATATAGGTGGTGGACTGTGGTGGTATCTGTACACATGTGCATAGGTAGACAACTTGCACAGACAGTAGTGCAAAGTAAACCTTATAAAACATAATTCTTGTAATAAATTATTTATACGTGTTCATAGCCTTGTAGTACTTTGCTAAGTCAAATTTTGTCATTATTATTATCATTCAACTGAGCTGAAACTACTACTACACATCTACTAACTAAAATGCTATATCAAAACTATTCATTCTTTTGCATTGTCCACTATGTACTTCCCACACATAACTACGGAACTGAAATAATCATTTCAAAAATAAAGAGACCACAAATCCAATACACTTGGCGGTCATTCAAGAGTGCTCCACTTTGCTAGAAAAAAGTAATTGTGGAAAAACTAACAAAACATGAATACAAAAGTAAACCATACAAATCTGTAAAACAAAAGAAGTTTTCATATTGCAGTTGAGACAAATTGCAATTGAGACGAAATTGTAAAAACAAAATGAGTCATCAAATTAATATTATGTACGTACATGCATCAAGATACTTAAACGATTATGCATATATGTAACGAATAACTGGTAGCTGTCTAAAAGTTACCTGCATATACGTATGTAGGTATATAGGTTATTCTTCATAGTTATTGCAATAACAAATCTTAAAATGTTTTTGACATGGATTGATAAGTTGATATGACACATACAAGAATAATTTTTGCTAAACGAAACAATCGTTTCGATTAGAATGTTACTCATTAGTTAAAGAGCTGCCGTTATGACAGAAGTACTTCAGGGTTGATTTTACTAGACTGTAGACTGTAAATGTGTCTTTTATCTGAAGGTTGATTTTCAAATAAATTAATAATAATATTGTTAATTGTTCTCATCTGTAAAAGCTGTTAATGTATAAAATAATATGTGATTGATAAAATATTTTAAAGCGTCTACCTTGAAAACTGCACCTTTATCCAAGGCTTCTCATTTACAACTAGAAATAAAATTGCATGTATACTACTAGGTAGGTATGTATTATCTACTAGTAAAACATCCGAATTCAAATGGAATTAATAGCAATTAACTTTTTTCAATTTTACTTCATATCAACAGTACCATAGCCTAATAATTGTAGTACATCACAGACGGTTTACACAGATAGATTATATTAAAAATTGTATTCAACATTTACGCAGCAATTTTGTTTGTACGCACTGGTTACCCATTTGGACCTATGCTTCTCATGTCATAAAGTTGATGAATCAAATTACGTAGGTACAGATATTATTATGTCGTACACGATATTAATAACATTTAACTCAGCAGTTCCTTCCCATAATAAAATTACTATGATGTGCATGTCAAAAGTGAATATCGCATGCATGTTTTTCGGCTCAAGAAACAAATTCTGTTGTACACTGCAAAGCATTCCAATGTAATAAGTAATGTAGCTTATGTTAATTCTCAACTAGTAAAAATGCTCATTCGGATCTGCTCTTTACATGTGTATTTGTAAGGGCGTTAATGTATTTGTTCACACGCAATAGGTGTGTTCAAAGAATGCGTTTTCATGCTTTGCGTTTGTTTCGTGGTTTGTGTTTGTGTATGTGCGTGGCATTGCGTAATGTATTTGTAAGTAGGTACATGGATAATATAGCCCGTAGCTTTGAGTAAACACTGCCATAATATCTATAATTTTAAACTTTTCACCTTTGTCTTATTCTAAAAAAACATGTACTTTAAAACAAAGTAAACTCCAATTTACCAAATTGAAAGCACTGCGTAGGAAAACGCTATCCTCTTAGCAAAAAGTATGAATGGGGATATTATAGATACTAAAACCATCTACAAACTCCACTTTAGCCGACAGAACTCAACATGGGCGCATCTATACGGTTAAATAATGCGTAGAAATTTATTGCAGTAAATAATGCCTCCTTTCGTTTGGAAGTGCGTTATGAATGAGTCGAAAGCAATAGAGCACACTGAAGTACAAAATACAACGGAGTAGTATATAGGTATGTGTAATGTGAATGTGAGTGTGAGAAAGTAAAAGTAAAAGCCTCTAAATACTTAATGACAGATATTCGTCGACCAAGTGACTTACTAGCCTCAAACACACACACCATCCAATCCATAAAAAGGAAAAAAGACAAGAGTCAACATTAGAACCGTGAACGACCAATGTAATGTCGCAATAATAATAAGCCTCAATATATACCTAAAACCGCACATGCACGCTTTAAGTGCAATTAGTATTTAGAATAATGGCTTAAAGGCTTATCGACGTATGTACTGCAGATACTTTTGGTAGTATTGGTAGTAATGCAGTGTGTAATGTATTGCACTGTAAGATTACATCAGTTTGGTATACAACAACATTACATTGGAATTGTAATACACAGAGAATGTCTGTGAGAGAGTGTAATCTCTAATGTACTTCTCAGAGCCTTTTCAGCCGCCGTTCTCTTGTTCGCCACCATCCAAATTAGGAGATTCCCCCATAAATGTTTAATTGTCGTGCTTAATGGTAGTATCATTATTGAAGGCAAGAAACTTTTCGGTTCATTCATATATTAGAGTTACGGAGTGTGAAATGACATCCCCTTGGCCATTTAGTAGTAGTGTTTTCCTCTTCCTACAAGTTAAGTTTGTCTATAAATATGGCAATACAATGCAGTGCATTGTACATACTGTACACACGTACATTATACAGAAGAGAACACACTTTTTACAGTTTTTTGTAGGAAGGTTGGTTGGAGGGTGCTTTACCGGCTTGTCTTGTGATTTGACTTGTATCGGCATATTTGTAACAACAAAGGAAAAGGCCGTCTCTGTGTAACCAACACATCTTATCACGAGTTTATGATACCTATATGTACTCTACTTTACTCCCAATAGAAAATTACCAGGATTCTATTAACTCGTCCATTATTCTTTTTTGTGCCTTGTAAGCAGTTTCATATAGAGCCGACTCAGCCGACATGGAGTTAGACCATTCGTCTACATTATTTCAATACTACTATTATAAAATATATATATCCAAATTGTATGATTCGTACACTTGCTCAATAAGCCCTACCAAATGCATGTGCAACGTACAAATAAATTGTCCTTATACAAAAAGTGTATCTATACCTAACTGAAAATATTTCTCGAAGATCCATACATTAAGAATTGAATTGAGTAAATGAATTTATTTAATCTTATAATGTAGCAATAAAATTATTGATAGAATATTTCGTAATTTTTACTACAGCCATTATTCAGTATGTCTATTAAGAAATACTAAAGGAATCTTTGGAAAGTGGAATATTTTGTATATAATATGTAAATTTTTAAACGTATAAACTACTATACACATGCCTACGTAAATAATGTACATAAATAAATTCAAATATACATATACCTAACATCCAGTTCAGTCAAAAAGGCAGCAAAGAAAACAACCGTACGAGAAGAATTACTTATACTGTAATTCAGAGAACATTAGGCATTTTTACTGTGGTATGTGTGGGCAGAGTCTGTCACAATTCGTGTACAGTTATTTCTTAATAAGGAATCATTTGATATATTAAAATATTAAGCTTTACAGGTCCTAGGTACTAATGGGAGCTGAAGTTGAATGAGAAGTTAGTTGTATTTTGTTTTTATTGCATGACATTGACTAACTATGGAAATAATTGTTCTGTCACACTTTGTGTCTTACTCTGCAAAAACACAATAATTATGTTGAAACAAACCTTCACAAACCCAACTCAAAAGAGAGAAATACACATGACATACAATAGAAGCGCATATATTTTACATACACATTTTGCAAACTTGTACACCTACATCCTAAGAACAAAAGTTCCTTCTACCCGTATAAGCTGTATGTGAAGTCTGGAAGCTGAATTTTACAATAATATGGCACACCATAATAATTGTGTTTTGTACTCAGAATGCTTCTGGGTATGTACATGACAAAATAAGGTAACCATGTCTTTGTGCTTTGGTATAATTATTAACTCATATTAAACAATACATTTACTAGCCTCATTATAAGATCAAAGCGAGTTCTGGTTGTGTAGCTTTGTAATTTACGCGTGGAAAGAAAAACTTAATGAGAGATTTCTATTTGAACTGTACACCAAGTTGCTAATTTACCTTGTTGTATGGACGTTTGTGATGTATGGATATCTTGTTTGCAAACTATCAAGTAATAATTTTGTATTTGAACTCATTGTTTTATATTAATGATGCAAGGGTGGGCTCAGTCAATCATCAAGTACGGTAGCTAATTCTCTGAATTTTATTACTACCAAATATAGGTGTAGTTAAAAGCAAAAATCGAATGTAAAAAAACAATAATAATATAAGGTCTATACACACTTACAATGGTAGTTGTAAGTAGTGTTAGGCTACACGAGTACCTACTCTTTCTTACCCCAGCATGTGTAGTAGGGATTTTGCTAATATGTAAACCAGCAAATACTGCGATTGTAAATGGAAATGTAAACGCACCAAGCAACCTGCCTACGTGAGTCATGAAAACAATAAAGTAAAATGTTTAATGTGATTTTGACGAGTCATAGGAACATTTACACATATTTACATTGAGAGGGTAACCCACATGCCCTTTTAAAGAGATACACTAAATTCTTGTGAAGGTGAAATCAAAGTGAAATCAAACACCGCACGAAATGCAACTAGATACAAAAGATTCAACAGCAAACGAGTTGAAACCCAATGACATGACAGAAACGGAATTGAAAATCTTTATTGCAATACATTCATTCACATTACACAAGTAAATGATTTTTGCAGTTTAAGGGGAAAAGACACTTAAAAATTTATTCGCCTTTATTATTTTTCTGTGACCACATAAGATATACTATAGATATTCGAATCTTTGTACTAGGATTTGAAAACATTAGCAGTAGGTACTGTCATTTACATTTTAATTCAATAAACTGACGATATATACATGTCATTGATGCAAATTCGTGAATGAATATTTAACGAGTTGGTACTTTGGTACTAGGTACATCAAAATGATTGTTTTGGTTAAAGCCTGTAATTTCTTTCTATGGGTACTATGAATTTACACATAAAATATAAGCATAGATGCATATATTGGGACTATTTGTAATATACTTCAGAATCTTGTGACAATTTCATTGTGTCTTCCAGAAAGTTGGAAAGTAGGTTGGGTGTATCATAAAGACATAAAGATGTGTGCAGGATCTTATAAGACCTACGCGTATACTTTTGCATGGTTGAATAATTTGTAAGATGTGATTTTATCCTCTTTTCTGTGTATGATATGGTGATTTGTCGGTGTTGCGATTTTCTCATATTCGTTTTATATGATAAACGGTTCAGTTTACTCGCACGCACCATCAGAATCCAAAAATACGCTTATACTAAAGCCTACAAGCTTACCAAAATAAATACCTACTCTGTAAGTATGACGGAGACTAAAATGCTGTTTCTGCTGAGAAAACTATGAATATTAAATGAGAGGTTTGCACGGAAATGGCTTTTCTTTTGTAAAATGGGCCATGAAAATAATGGATGTGTGTACAAAAGTTAACTGAACTGTAAATAGAAGTGGGGACAAACAATTAATATTTATAACTAAGGGATATTCCCTTCCTGAATATTTCATTCATAATTTATCCTACTTTATTTCTTCGTTCTTTACTTGCAGTGCAAGATAGTCAACTCAAATTTTGTAGCTGCAGTTGAAACTTTTTGTTGAAGGATAGTTTTGTAGTACTAACTAACAATACGTTTTTGTACGTTATTCAAATTATTTGCTCAAAAATACTATCTCACGATGATCAGCAATGTTCTAAATTATTATAAGGGACATTGGCTTAATTGTTTTCATTATTTCATACCCAAAGATTACATTACTACATACAACTAAAAATCATTTTCATTTATTGTATTAATGGATAATTACTTTTAAATTAGCTTTTAAATAGCTCTTGTGTCTTGTATGACTTAAATGAGAACACATGTAATATTAATTAAATTCGACAACAGGAACTAATCATGTAAACATTTTGTTCATAATATATTATATTTTCACTTCAAAAGGAAGTTCAAAGTATTGGCTTAATTAACCTAATGTGTGGTATATAGGGAATTAGTAATTTCTTTACTTTGAAGAAATAGTGGAGGTATACATTCGGTCTATAGTAAATTAATTACGTGCTTCATTTCACAGTATGCAATTATGAAGGTACAACTTCTTATTAACTCATCATAGCTTTTCCTTAGTGTGCCAATTAGAAGTTCTGTATACCTCTGCAAAAGGTAAATTTGATCCTAAGCCTTGTCAGGAATTACAATTAGAATGCCTCAAGAAATCGTTCTGGCAGTAATTCTGCACTGTTTGCAATATCTAGGAAAGTATCTTTGTCACAAGAAAGTGATTTATTTTGCTTAGAGTTTCTACTGCTACATTTATGTTAACCCGGAAATTAATTTTCTTGTCAAGGTTGGAACTAATTTGTATTTGCACCATGTCAAATGAAAACGAATGAACCTCTAGAGCATCAAACTTTATAGTTCAAATTACATAACAACACATCACTTTAATGCTGTCAGCATCCGGCATCCCAGAGAATTTAAAATGAAAATACAATCTCATCCAATTTACTGTAATATAAATTTCTATTTAGCATATTATGATGGAAAGGGAAATGAAGCCGGCTTTTGGATTTGGCTTATAACTCAACGGGACTTCAAACATTTGACAATTTGATTCCGTATCGTATAATGAAAAGGTCATTACATTTCATTCATGCAGCAAAAAAGAATGTAGAAATTTCTCTACAAATATGTACGGATTCATCTTGGAACGTGGACACAAGGACATAACTGTCGTCTCAATTCGGATTCTTCTTCATTCAACTTTGAACTTTCTCGGTGATTTGTACATTTATTCATTTTACTATTAAGTAGTTTAGTCGAGCTTTACTAATAAAAAATTATTTTTGAAAATTTTTCAATTTTAGGTTTGAAACAATGAATGATGAGTAAATGTCAATTGCATACTCTTGCGAATGATATATATTACATGAAATGATGAACAAAGACAACAATATTGATATATAACCGTTATTTCGCAAAAATTAGTCTTTCACTGTATTTTGTACGGAAACAGATTATTAAAACTTTGTACAATTTAATTTGGCTACTTTAAATACGTTTTTTCAGTTCTCAGTTCTCAAAATCTTCGAGTAGGAACTTGAAAAAAAATGATCAGACGTTTCTTAATTCATTTCAATGAACAAACAAAACAATCTACTATGAACAACTTGATACTTGTAGTATTTTGCATGCAAACTAATTTAGAGCAACTCAGGCTATTAGTAATCTAGAACGAATGTTTAATAATATTATACCTCCAGATAAGCTTTGATACATAATAAATATATTTACTGAAAATAATATGTGATGTGCCCATGATATTATAGCCTTGTACTCAAGAATCTTTGCAGGTACCTAGTTTTCACTAGAAACACGAAGGCTTAGGTAAATACGAAGAAAACACAAAGCTTTTGTGCTTAACTTTTACAATCTCAAAGCATTATTGTAGCCCTAGAATTTTTGTGTTAGGGGAAATAAAATAGTCGTACAATTCTTAGAAATGTCTTATTTATGTTACTTAGTGCTTTCAGGAATTTTACACCAAGAAAAATGCAAGATCATGTAGCAATGATACTTTTTTATCGATTGTGTTGGTTATGGTTATGTTTACTAGCTTAATGGATGTACATAAACTACAGGACAATGGGTACATTCAGAAAAGTACCCGTTTATATTGCTTAGCCAACATAGACACCAATACACGATACGGTCCTATTAGTATTAGACAATGCTACACATAAAATGCATGAGGTACACTTCCACTTACTACTAGTAAGTGAACCTATAGTACCTAATGTTAAACAATCGTATATCTGTACGGCAGAATAAAATCAACACCTACTTAACATAATCATATGCAACAACTGTTACACGTTACAAGTAGTGTATAAAAACTCTACAGCCATGAGGTTGATGTATTCAATTCCAAGTACACACAGCACAACAGGGATATATTATATTTCTATTATTATAGTGAAAACATCCTGTATCTGAATTAGCAAGATTGAGTGGCTCTTTACGGTAAGGTGTTTTTTATTTGCACAAGATCTTTTCACTTTGAATGGCTATTATAATTTGTACTAATTCCATATCAACAGAAGACAAAGCCCAGCTACCGGCTTTACTTTTTTAATAGTTTATGATGCGAATGGCACTATTATTATTGTCTTTGCTTTCAAAAACCTTTCCAACAGAACCGCGTGTAGAACTCTCTCATAATAATGTTAACATTTACGATGTGTGTAGCTATGAATATCGGTGCAATTTCATCCGTAACAAGCCAAGCGAAGAAATACACGCAGGTTTCCCACGGTGTCAAGCAATAAACAGAGAAATAAACTTCCCTCAATTACCACTCGCAGTAAAAAATCCAGTCGCTTGCCAAGACAAAGATGAAAATACATATGCGATAATTAAACTATTAGCCAAATTGGTTACACTTGAAAAGGAATTTTGCCGTCTACCTTACAGGTGTACAGACGGAGATGCATGTATTAATGTCTCTGTCTGCATTCACGCGCAACAGTTCTTCACTCATTTGCATATATTTTCGTTCAAAATAAATATCTTCGTACAAAACATTAACACAAAAGTAATAATATGGTGCTACCGTACCGAGTATTCCAGGAAAAATATACTTCAATAACTTTATCTATCCCTGTTCTATACATATCTAGTTTACCTATGTATATCCTACTCCTTTGTTTACTACTGTATTTTTCAGGTTGACATGATGTATGACAAAACAAATATTTTCCTACGATTGGACAATCAATTTCGTTAACAACAATAAGAAGAAATATTATTTCATCAATGCTCTGGAAGTTTAGTTAAAATATTAACTCAGATTCAATACCTACTTCAGTGTTACCTTCCTAACCAACTGTTTTAGTATTGACATTATATGAGGAAGCTTAATCTGAGAACATTGTCATTTATGTCACATACCACCTATCACCTAGGTATGTCATTTAAAGCTCATATAAACAAAATGAAGGTGACGATCCCTGGAATGTCATACACTACATCCTAATGAAACAGCCAATATCCTAATCCTAGATATCTTCGACATGTTTTCCCCCCTGGGTTGAATTTACTGTATGTAAAATAAATACATTCAACCACACATAGTTAATGCACTATCTGTCTACTGTCTAGGACAACAGTACGCTGCTGTGAGCATTATCTTGCATCATACCATTACGGCAGCGGAAACTGAAGAGCAATTAAGTAAATGTATTTTAATTGCTTCCTCAATTACGAGGTGCAGCGCTTCATCAACCTACCTTCATATTTAGTGTATTGATTCATT
>JAQFYB010003672.1:0-18654 GCA_034694085.1 Pogonognathellus longicornis | reverse complement strand
CCTTTGGAGAGTTCTGAATATTTTTTTTCGATTACAGACATATTAACCTTCTAAACGACACCTTTCTTGTCCTGTGCGACAGCTTAGTTCTTGAGTTATTAATTTATCTTATTGCCACTTTTTGGTAACCACACGTTGACAAGCAAAATTTGAGCCCCACCTTAAAAGCGCAGACAATGTTAATGATATATCTTGGGCATTCGGTGTTTTCACAATCTTAAAATTTTGAGCTTTTTTAAAACCTATAAGGGCATTAACTTTTGATGTCACAAATGTCATCCATCATAACCTCGCATATAAAAAGGGCCAAAGCGCTATTATTAAAATGGACCTACCATTTGTATATAAATCAAATAAACTGAAACTAATGAAAAATATATAAGCTGTTTCTAGACTTTACATTTTTAAAGCTTTTGAATTTCACAATATTAACCTCTACTTAAATAAATGCACTTTCCTCTTTTTTCTATTTGATACTAAAATGTGGACCGTGAACCGCACTGTAGCAAAGTGTATACCTAATTGACTTCAAAAACGTGTGTGGTGAAATGGCCACAACACATATACAACACAGCAGCATCGCACACTCAGGCACAGTTTTGCCAAGCATTGGTATTGCTGTTGGTAAATTGCTACAACAAAGAACTGGTCTTGTCTATACAACATTCAATGACGATCCAATGATGATGATGAGGTGATCGAGGTACTATTTGTATATGGTAGGTAATAACATCCCAAGAACATGCTATGTAACAACACGAACGAATGTGTGCTCTCAGAAAGACGCATATAAAACGACGAAGGCAACATTATCTTTATGGCTCAAGCAAAGTAGTTTTGTTTGGTTTGAAATGGTTTTGTTTGGAAGTGAATTGTTGGAGATGAGTGGGAGCTACTTGATCTTCTCGTGTTTTGCTTATGTAGGAATGTATACATACATGTGTATCCGACTGTTGTAGTAATAGTTCTCAGTTCGGAGTATGTATCTATGTATCCATGATAAAAGTAACATGATAAAAAGTCAACTTCTTGCAGCAGTACAGTATAAAAGTATAAAATATAGAATGTAACACGCTCAAGTATACAAAATGCTTACCTACTAGTACTTGGATATATTTTGTACACATTGTATGCATATTTAAGTGTATACATATAAATACACATACGAAACATTACAATGTTATACAAGTGTATTACTTTGTATTGTTGTTAGGTGTATAGATACAAGTGCATGTGTTTAAGAAGCTTTACACTAATGGTAAGCATAAAGGAATAAGAGAGTGGCAGTAGCAGTAATGGCAAGAAGGAGGCAAAGTAGTAGGAGAATAGCAGTAGTGTGGTTGTTGTGCATATGAGTGTAATTTACAGTATGCTTAATGTTTTAGTGTTTAGTAGTTTACTACTAGTGAGTAAGTAGTAGGAGAGTTTAGGTTGGTTTGGCACTGTGTGTTGTCTTTGGATGTTTTGTATTATGTGTATGTCATATATGTTTACGTGCTGTGTAATGCGTGGGAAAGTTCCGCCTATTCGTTATGTAGACGAGATGGTTGGCTCAGCCTGTTGACACTCTCCTACTTTTTATCGCATATCATCACCGTGGGAAGACTTCGGCCTTCTCCTGCCTCAACCACTCACTTAGTTTGCTTGTCTATCTATCGTCTCGTCGCTCACTCGTCTTCCTTCCAAGAGATACGTGCACACTCCATACTTATGCACCAACTCAACCTAACTAAACTCTTCCATGCTATTCTTACTTAGAAGTATCTCACTGTCTCTCAGCCACTCAATTCAGCAGAAATCTCTGCAGATACCAATGTCATTATAACATTCTAGCTAATCTCTAAATACATTATTGGATTGTTGGATTGCATTACATTAAGATAAGTAGCAAACAACTAATGAGTTGTTATGCTCCGAAGGATCCCAGTCAATAGCTGTGCGATATTAAATATTTTGGGACTCTTAACGAAAGTGTGGAGGTGAATGTTGTACGCGTACTTAACTCGAGAAGAGTATAAAAACATTGGCTTACTTTCATGTTACGATGCAAGTACGTAATTGTTAGCAGAAAATACTAAGATTTATTTTGCAGTTAAAATTATAAGTGCGCTTATTATGATTATGTATGATATTCATTACATACAACATGAACATGAATTCTACCTCTGAATATTCATGTCATTTGGCTTAAATGAATGGTCTCCTGACAAAAATACGCTTTTACTTACATTTAGACACATCTGAATTCTTTCTCAATGTCATTGAAAGACGTTTACTTGCTATTTGTAAAGACTTAGGTCATGCATGTTATTCAGGGGTAAATCAATAAAATTCATCGCTTTTTCTTTGTCGCAATCTACAAGCTTCGGTGAATCAATAGCAGGCTTTCATTTCAAGTCTCAGGCAACACAAAAGTAAAAATTGAGACTACGTTACATGGTTTTGTTGCAACCAATAGTTTAGTAAATCGAATGTTATTGAACTAGCATAATTTTACACATATTTTCGTTTGTTATGAAAGGTTTCCTATGCGCATTGATTACAATATTAATTTTATGACAAATAAATCAAGTTACCTACACACAATTGAAATCCAATTACTAATGTTCACTGTTAGCGACTTTTTGTAAATACACATTTACTAAAATTTAATATAATAATATCCTATTAGATGAATTGTCCTACTCATTGTAGTTTAAATAAATAATTAAGTTGCCTTTGCTTGGAATTTCAAATATTTTTCTGACTCTTTGTGCTTGTTAGTTTGATTATTATAATGAGAGAAAGGAGTGGCTGAATATTGTCAACTGTATACCTACGTATGAATTACATTACATAATACACAACCCTTTTTGAGGAGTAGTGGATTTTAGTGGACAGTAGTAGTAGAATTTCTATAAGGAGGAAGAAAGGTACGAAAAGGATTGAAATAAATACACCTGTTGCTTGAAATGGCTTTAAACTGAAAGGGTGGCTCGCTTAAGGCTCCGTGCCAGTTCCTCTCCTTCCTCAGGTTCCACGAACCTGTGTGCAATGAATGAAGTGTAAATTCTCCCTTCAGATATTTTGTTTTTGTCTCTCCTGTCGGTGTGTATACTTTTACCTTTATACTTCATGTACAGATATACCTACATTCATTCCATAACACTAAAATCGTATAGATATGCATCCAATATGTTTAAAATGTCTTTTACTGCCGAGAAACACACACTGAGTATTTCCCTTCTTATTTCGTCCATGCATTCTACTGTGTAAACGCATTTCTCATCTCACCAACAACTGTGGCTATGCTACGCGCAGATACACAGACAAAACATCATGAAACATATGCCGTGGCAATTGTTATCAAAAATCACGTTAAGTTAAAACATAATAAACATAATTCTTGCTCATCATTGCTATGTATACACTACGCACAATACTCAGGAACATTTTTAATTTTTAAATGAATGAAAGCATAAAAAATACATAAAGTACTAATATATTAAAGGCAAGCTCATATAGAGCTAAAATATTTACATTCAATTTGCCATCTGTTTTATACATACATGTACAATACATAGCTCCTTCTACGATTAGTTCATTGCTTAAAAGTTTGGTACGGAACGCATTAAGTAAGTCTTCCGGTCCGTCATATGGCAGCTTCATACTTATTATCAACATGTTGTTATAAATAAAATTTTCTTGCAGCGCAATTGGTAATGTAGTTTTATCCATGTATGTATTATGTATATCTGTTACTTAACGTACGTGTGGTCATATGCATCTGAAGGTAATGATTGTAATTCTGTTTTGAATAGTGTCGTAATGACAATGCTTGGATTTTACATTTTACTCTGGGTCCACTCCACAGCTTCTGCAATAACAATATTTGGGAATGCATGTGTAAATATTTTGAGTCAAGTTGTGAGCTTGCATGTATTATTATGTCATGTCCTCATCATTTCCATACAAAGTCAGCAGCAAACTACACAGTAGCCATTGTATGTATATGTATAGTTGTGTAGGTATTACAATAATAGAAAAAGAAGCCTACTGTGTTTGAATGTGTGTAATAAAGACAATTTTAGCAAGTTGGCAAAAAGCAACAACGATGTCATGCCACTTGATCAAAACATGGAAGAATACATGTGCATTTGCATTCCAATCATCATTGTAATTATAATCACGCGCTCCAAAATAAAATTTCTATGTATAGTAGTCAGACTTCACTGAGGTTACGACAAACAGTCTGGCACGGCAGCGTTTTATGATTATTGTCATGTTGTTGTGTATGGCATGATGAGATGAAATGTCACAGAGGAGACTCATTGGAAATGAATGCTGTAATTCATCAGCTTGGGAATGTTTTATTGTCAGGATTTTCATTGTATATTGTATATATATAAAGTAAAGTGCCTAGTGTGTATACATTTAATGAATACACAAGGTGGTGCATGGCTTGATGGCGGTGGTGGTGATGGAATTGATGTACATGCAAGTAAAATCAGATCACGAAGCTTTTATAGAATTCCAGTTGTCATGTAATGGACCAAGAGGAATGTTACACTAAAGGCATACATCCATTATGCATTAAGAATGAGTCGGACGATGCAAGGGAGGATGCTGCTGTTCTGCTACTACATAATAATAATAAAGAATGGAAATAATTTATTTTCAACTAGTCGCTTGCTTGCAGTATTCCGTCCACTTGATTGTATTAAAGTCACAATGGTTGAACTTCTGCCTTATACATAATAATCGTCCCAATAATATTATAGACAAACTCTCTATATACACAGATAGTGTATAAATGTACATATTCATCGGAAGAGTTAATGGAACAATTTAGCTAGTTGTATAATTGTAATTCAGTTCTAGTGTAACATAGCGATCTCTTTTCAAATATTGTATAAGAGTGGACCGTGGCACGAAACGAACGAGCGACAAACGCACGTAGGGAAGCGAGCGAGACTTGCCGTTTGTTTGCGTTGGTACTTGGAAGCTTAATGCATGTCCTTGCGTCATTTCCTCTTCATCACTTCATTGAATTGAAATTGAGCCAATTTCGAGTAGATCCTTATATATCTGCCTCTCAATTCATCCTTTACACTCCCAAACACACACAGACGGACCTTTTTCACAATGAAATACTAGAAACTGAATTACTCATGTCATACTACGCAGTACCTATATACTACACTTATAATTGAGCAGCAAGATCGACTGTTTGCCAGCAGCGGACTACGAATTGTAAAAGAATTCTGCTCGTGTAATATTGTATGTCAAAAATTGTCATGAATTTATGAAACACTCCACAAGCAAGGGAGTTTCATTGCCACAAGTGCAACACAAATCTTGCCCTTTGCTTCATGCAGTTTTAATTCTATCTGAATTGAAACATTGTATCAGGACTATATTGTGTGTATAAATGTGTAAGCAACTTGTATAGGATGTAATGTAAATTTAATGTATAATAGTATGAACGTAGATATTCCGTCTGAGTCTGAATCTACATAGTGAGGAGCTTCAGCTATCTAAAACTAGAGATAAGAATAATAATGTAAGTTAGTTCTGATATCTTGCTTTGCGTTGCAGACAAAGACAGGACCCTGTTCCTGTGTGTGTTTGAGGATATCATCAAAACCACAACGTCCGCTAATTGTGAGTCAGGCTGGACAAGAGATATGAAAAGGAGCGAATGTAGTACGAGTTGCTTTGTCACTAATCTTTGATAGTATGCCAATTATAAGAATGCAAATGAGAAGATACAACTTGTTTTTCTCTTTGACGATTGATTGAAAGCTACATTGAAAGTTGCTGTGTACAAACTAAGTAAAAGATTAGAAAAGTACATGGCTAGAGACAAGGGATGAGTCAAAGCGTTTTGGAATCACGCGTGGTGTATAAATATAAATAGTAGTTGTATGTATATTATGTATTGAATGAAAAAAAACGTATTTGAATGACGATAACACATGCAGACAGACGGTCAGTTGCACTTACAGGACGTGGACGACCTACAGCAGGAATAGGAATACGATTTGCCGTATCTCTTGCTAAACTTATTTATATTCTTTACTTACGCACAAAGTGTATTAATATCGAAGTAGTGGTTTTACCTTACGTTGGTTGTTTTACTTTTATTTTACTAAGTATGGGATATGGATTAGTAGCTAGTACAGCGAGTGCGGTATGGTGTGGTGTTTATGCTGTAGTTGATTACTTCAATCGACCGACACATGTCCTGGAATGACTTCCCCCTCTCTGCCTTGCCTACTTCCTACTTACACGTTACTCGCGTTGCTCATATTTATTTATTTTTACAGTGTGGCATATCATCCCTTTTATCGCAGAAAAACCAAGAGCAAACCATATCTCATTGTTGGTGAACAGTGAGTGATGCATTTATAGCATTGGATATTATTATACCTACATGTTACTGCATGTGCAACTCTGTACTTTTACTTTTTGTAATACAAAACCTGCAATATGTAATTATTACCTTTTTATGCAGTTCGCCAAAATTCTATAGAAGATACATTTTATATGATACTACAATAAATGTGCACGTGCGATTTTTGTGTTTAGAAACAGAAGTACAGATAATTATACAGCTTCTAATGTCTAACATACCTACATAGACCAATAAAGCATACTATATAATTCTATTTTGTAATGTCGCTATTACAGATAGTAATTCTACAATGCAATTTGACACGGAATGATTTTATTTTCTTTAATAAATATAAAAACTTTGTTCTCACAGAGTTTACGCGTTAACAGCACAACACTGAGCCAAGGTGAGAACAAGCGATAAAACTATTATAAATGTAAATATTAATAATTTTGCTTGCGCATGTAGCATCATTTAGCAATGTTATATAATTATCACATGTAATATATGTAACTGTATTGTAGAAAGAATGATATTATGCGTAATGTTTTAACTAATTTAATTTGCTTCCAACAATTTTTGGTATAGTGGTGGTGTTTGTGATAGTGATGAATTGCCAAGTTAAATGGGCTGTGTGTATCTAATAAAGCTGCTTTTGTGTTCCGATAAGTATCTTGCCAAAATCACTCGCTCAGAGGATGCAGTCATATGTACAAAAGTCATTAGGCAACCAATAACGCTTAGTTCAAAGGGTTTGAGCCAAAGAGGTAATCAAAACATTTAACACTAAATAAATTACAACTACTTAAATAATAAATTAAGTGTGTACAAAGATGCCTACTATACTTACAAAACGATTGAACATAATAATATAATTTACATTCTTAAAAAGTTCTTTGAAGAAGCTATTTCAATTTCAAGTGTTGCTTTGTTGCTCATTTCGGAGTAAACTGCGCAGTAGATTTAATAACATGACTTTAGCACGTTCTGTCATAACAATTTGCAATTTATTGAAACAAACATTTGGTTCAATAGCTAAGCTTTTCATCCTACTGTTTCTAAACTATTACAATATTGCAAATGGTATGCATGAACCTTCATCCATGTTTACATGTGTGGCATAAATATTTTTACAATTCCCATTAAGATCCAATTAGGTAAGCAGAACATGAAAGTAAACCAATAATAGGTACATCTGCTGTTGTACAAGCCGGGTAGTTTGCAATGGCGGTGCGACTAACTGTAAAGAATAAAATTACGAGTACAGTTGGAAATTAGAATACAATTAGAAATTAAAACAGTTTAGGGTCATAGACCGATGAATAAACATTGCACCTTACTTTTTTGTGTACCAACTCATCAGATTAAATTTAGAACCAGTGCACAGGGCTCTCTCAAATGTCTTGACGTGAATAAATTTGAATGTTTACAGAAGAAATTGAACAATACTAATAATCACGTTTGTAAAGTTAAAGGGTTATATTATTAGATCAGAGTACCTGTGCGTGTAATACTTATATGGTATGCACTTGGTACTTGTAATTCTAATTTCTATTAGAGCACACACACTTCTACCCACTTCATTTAGGGTCAAACACAGAAATGATAGTTGTACATGCAATTGTCGGCATTTTCAAAGTGATGTCTTTAAGGACGGGTTTAGCATAATCATAACACATAAATAGAGGTTGCTCGCAGTAGCATCAAAATATTTGTTGCGTTACGGAAGCTCATTTTCTTATTTAGAAAGTAATAGAATCACCGTCAAACCCAATACTGAATACTAAATGCTATATGCTCTAAACGAAAACCTAACTAACCGAATCTCAGGCTCATTACGATGCAGAGAGAGAGCACCTGGCAAGACTTACTTATAATCAATGTGAGTAAGTATGAGCTTTGGATGATTGTGAAGGCTTCTTCAATGATGCACTTCGTTCTTTGCATGACTCCACGCAACTTCTTTACCGCTTCTGTGTTTACACGCAATCGTTGCATTGGAGTTGAGCTAACTTTTGGACTTGTCTAAATCTCATCCCCTCTGGACAAGTCATACACACTACTGTAATAACATGTATGGAAGAAAGGAATGCATCTTAAAATATAGGAAATCTTGTTAAGGTCTAGTTTTCATTGGCTTATTTATGCGCTTCTAAATGTCTTGTGTTTACTTTGCTTTGCAAAAACGATGTATCTGTAGAGCCGCCGAAACAATAAATCCCCAGTAGTCCAATAAATATTCATTCAAAAGAGCAATGACAGCGGCTTGCTTTTTCAGTATTTGTTTGGTACTTACAAACGTGATGGATGAAGTGGAATCTGCGGCTCTTTCCCATTGTTATGCCTGATATAAGTCGTGAACGGGAAGATTTTTCTTGATAGCAAATGCAACTCCTAATGCAGTTAACACGCTTCCACTCTGTATTTGCTGCAACAAAAAGTAGATGCACTTTGTGTGCATTTTAATAGGCAAGCACGCCTCTAAACTCCAAATCCCCTCCACCTCCACAAATACAATCAGAATTTAGATCTATTCTTTTGTCTATGTTATGCTTACTGTGTATGTACTCTGTATAAATAAAGGCAGATAAAGCTGCAGCTACGTATTCTACCAGGTATGCAATAATAAATGCATGTTATTTACGTGTTTGTTGTTTGCTAGTATAGGTATACAGATAGGTAAGGTATGTTACATGATTTTGTAGTTTTATGCGATTACGTTTCAAAGGTTAAATATTTGTTTACTGTAATAAAATCTTGAGACCTAGAGTAAAGTTGGTTCATTAGAAAAAATAACTTCAGAATCCAAATACTAGGTGTAATAGTGTATTGTAATACGTAATAGTAAAACTTATAACAATCTACATCAGAAGGGAGTTGTTTTAAGGAGGTGCCCTCATCATTTTTGTTCTCCCTACGAGAGAGAATTGGGAGAGTTCGTTATAATGATGAAGAAGGTACAAATTACAACTATTAAAACCTAGAATCAGTGTGAACAAAGCAGCCTAAAATTATACTGTCAAGGAATGAGATGCAAGTCATTTTCCAGCTAAATGATTACCCTTGCTAATTTAATGCATGGTTGCTTTATTTCATGGGGCAAGTTTTAGTACAAAAGGACAGGAGACAGTATAGATACGAATAATATCTTGTTATAACATCATTTCGCATTTTTACTAAATATTTCGTTAATATTTCTGGCAATAATCTGCAGATGCATTATACCCTTTCAGTGTACACTTCAAACCTAAAATTCTACACAATACGAGTAAGGCAGCTGAAGAAATAAGTAAAAATTAATTCGCCATAAGGAGATATAATCCATGAATGTAATGCAGAGAGTGAGCAATGGAAAATGTACTGTCATACTTACTCTTTGTAAAGAAAAAATGTTGTGTTTTTTAAAAGTAGATGTGATTGTTAAGTAGAATAGAAATGTTACATACGGGTGATTTGGTGATAGTTCATGATATGTAAATAGATGCTAACCCAGTGTTTGTTGGAGCATTAAATGGATTTAAGATTTTTGGGTTGGATTTTTAACCCTATATAATATTTACCACCAATGTATTTTCTCTATCCCTCCACTCTCATAAATAAGTACACGCTTATAATTTTTATTGGATTCATGTTGGTTGGCTTAGTATACAAAAAGAGTCAATTGCCTTGAACATTTTTGTAGATAAGAGCCGATATGTCAAGTGCCTGGCTCTGGCTGGAGTGTACGTGGAGTGTTATGGAGGTCAATCTCTCATACTCATAAAATATAAATGTAATACAATCCTACACTACTACAGGTAAATCAAATTTGTCGAAATCATGTTTAATAACTCTGTTTAAACTAAGCGAGTGTACAAATCAATACAAAAGCCTTGATCCGCATCAGAGTTTAGAGTCTATATGCGGTCAAGCCAACAATACGGGACAATTTCACAAATAACGATGCATGCGTCGTCGCGGGTACATACACCTTATATCTTGTTGCTATTTATTATGCTAAACAATCCAGAAAGTTCCTCATGTGATAAGACTGACTTTATGTGGCATATGGGTAGGTAGTGTGAATAATATTTACTAATTTTATTACACGCTACTTTCAAAGCGTAATAATTTTAATAAAACATTTATCTACCTATGTCCACCATATAAAACACAACACGTGTGTGGAATTATCATCATTTCACATAATATTAACTTTATACTGTAAATAGATACATGCGTCCACAAAGGCTATTACTTATGATATCATGAATAACAGATTATACTCTATGGGCACACGGGTGGTTTACTTTTGCACCCGTTAAAACAGGCAGTAGTCGTACTTCAAAACGAACCGGCGACCAACCTGATGTGGACATGGCATTAACTCTTCATAAAAAGTGAGCACACACACAAGATTATCAGTAATGTATATACGATTTCTGAAAAACAAATCCTTATCTCATTTTCAACCAGGTTTTCAAATTGCCTTTAGTATTACTTAATACAATGTATGCATTAATAAACACACACGTACTAAACAGCTACCATAGCTCCATAGGGATACACTCTGTCTGAAGATAAGTACTCCAATTTACATTCCTGTAAGCAATTACACACAACTATTGCAATGTAATTTCCTAATTTCAATTTCTAATGTCTATAACTGTGTATACTCATTTCAATTTTATACGGGTATGCTTCCAAAGCTCATAAAAATTAAACCATGAGAAAAAACCCGTTAAATATACAGTGACTTGATTAGCTACTAAATGAGAGCAATACCTAAACTGCTAAACTCAAAGATCATAATTTTTGTCTCGTTCAACCCGAGAAAGACAAAGGATTAAGCAAGTCACGAAAATCATGTGTAGTACAAGTTTAGTTGTAAATGTGATATTTCACTGCGTTTCAAGTAGGTAGGTACTAGGTACATATACAACGATAGAATACGAGCTTAATCGAAACTCGATGCAGATGAGTTAATATGCTAATATTGGTATTCAACAAGTCAAGAGTGTTTCAAGAAACATATCCACCCAAACCAAACAATAATTATGTAAGTAAGCAAATGTTTAGTCTGTTTGGGCATCAAGAATAAGAAATAACATTAGATAACAAAAATATTAATTATGTATGTATATTATATGTACATCGAGTCAGCAAATACGATGATATGCCTAAATGCTAATACAAGTATCAACAATCAACCCTTATCATAAAACACAAACAGCTACTTAAAAAATTGACGAGTATATCTAAGAGTAGGTAGGCATTAGGCATTCAAAGTATAATATTCTCATACCGTAGTTTGGAAATTCACATTGTACATGGTAATAATAATAATCTCATATCTAAACTGACTACCTAAGTCTAGAATTATATACATCAGTAAGTATGGCACTCACAAGTATTAACAAGAAAAAAGATTTCTGAATAGCCTTTCACTATTATGACCACTTACAACAATCTTTTAGGAGCACATCTCAGGATTCACATGGCAAAAAAACGAAATTGATCTGCCAGCCGTCATTTTCAATCTATCCATATATACACATCAAACGTATACGAGCTTCTGGGTGGCATCGCTACTCCTTCATCAGCAAATACGCACTCTGGTAAAAATATCGGCTTGATACTTACCATTGAGCCTCTCCAACCATTTAACTAACAAATTAAGCTTTATGCTTTTATAGAACTATCCCGTACCAATGAATAATGGGACATAATATTATTATTTGGTATGTGGAGGATGCCGCCGCGATGGCACGACTGAAACCACTCATGACTCAAACAGTTAGTAGTTAAAAATTCAGCTTCTGTATCAACTTATACTTTCTTATACATCTTTGCCTGTAAAGTCTTTTGCCCGTAACAAACTAATGTTGTATAGAAGTTGTGTGCATGTTATAAAATGATGAGAACATCGATTCAACTGAGTGTATCTGTAAAATGAGCAATTTGCAGATACATGAGCAACATCGTTTAACATTTAGAATGTTTCGCTCCATTGCTCTATTCATTAAACGAATCTGTGTACACTGTACAGACAGTACACAAATACACCTGTATACAAACACATTTGCGTTTGCTTTGCTGATGTTTACATGAAAGTAATGCATCATCGCCCGTTTCTCTGTTTGTATATTCATGTATGTAGTATCATAATAAGAGAGACAGTGCATCTTATTAGTTATCTTATCCTTGAATGATCTCATCTCATCTTTATCACGATCTCTATGTTTACTGCGTAATCTACCCAAGTTTATACCAACAAATTACCAACTCTCTGAAACCAGTATACATACAACATAATCAGATCTGATTTGATCTGATCTTGCTTCAAAATTGGATATTGAATGAAGGTTTTGAAACTATCGACTCATCTCTCCTCAATCTCTTCACTTTAACAGGACACTTTCTCATTTCGTGTACGCTTTACTGGCTGTATAAGACATAAACTGGTAAAATATAGTTGAACCGCATAAGTGTCTTTGCCTTTAACACCATTGTGTGTGATTCACCTTCCCTTGAGTAAGTAAGTAGTTTCTACACACGTGAAATGCTCTAAAATCGGTGACAAACCAAGTACATTCAATATTTATTCCAGTTTCTGTACAAAATTGCATAGTGTGACAAAAAGTACATGTGTCTGTCTACCTACAAATGTTATAATGACACAATTGTAAATGGAAAGTGGATAATAATGAACAATGGAGAGGTTTGCGTGATGTCCTTTGTGCGGCTAATAGAAGGAATGTGATGTGATGCACGGGCGTATATATTTTGTTGATGTTTCACCAAGAGTGTCAAAAGAAAACCCTCTAAGCAGATGATGAGAGCACAAACGAGCCCAGAACGAAATAAATGGACTGAAAAATCCATATCGGGGCTATGTGTTCTGTTTTCAGCGTTGACAATTTCCCTAAAGGTATATAAGTATTCTATCTGTATGAGTGAGCCTTTGCTATTGTGTGTATCTGTAGGTGAATTGAGAGTGAGATTGTATCACTTTACTTGATTTTATCAGTTTTCTTTTATTTCGGGGCATTCTTCAACGTAAGGATGGGACTGGGAGTGAACGTAAAATCAAACCAACTCTTAAAGATCAGACTGAGGTCTTCGACAGACTCTTCAATGCTCAAGTAGGTTCTAGTTGAAGTCTGAAGTGTTAACAAAGGTTTTGTTGGTGTAGTTTGCTGTTTCTGAAGGAGGCGGACGAACTCAAGCCATAATGTCTCTCCACTTGGCTGTCTTAAGCTGTCGTAAGTGGAAGAGCACTCTACAACCGTCCTACTGTCCTTCCTGTCTCTTTCTGGGTTTCTTTCATAAAACGACGAGAACTGATTTCATTGTGTTGTGCAGAGGTGAGGTGAGCAATGAGTATTTATGTCGTTATCGTCTGTCCATCGTCCTTTTCAACGCTATCAGTCCGTCCCATCTCATACATAACCAAATCCAACATCTTTTACATCTCATCTGATCGTTTTCCCATCTGCCACTAAAATCTTATCTAAGGGTCATGGCAGGGGGTCAGTTTTAAGTTTTTACTTTCCGGATTATTGGTAGCTGTGATATGAATGTATTTAGCTCCCAGCCAGTTTCCAACCCTATAAACTGCAAAGCCAAACAAATTGACGAGACTTTCTGTATTCTATGCTTTCGTCCCAACTTTAACGAGCTTTCGTACATTGTAAAACCTAGTTTTGCTTGTTACCAACTGGGCTGTATGCAGTAATAATATTATATTTACAATGCAATGCTTCTTAAGCTGATATTGTACTTACCTATAATACTAAAGGTCTTGTTTATAAAGATATACCTACACTACATAACCAACACATTATTACATGTAGGAATGCCTACTTAGTACTGTTAGTACATGCTCACGATTACTCATAGGACACGAAAAATGGCAAGTAAAATACTATTTGTGCATGTTAAACTCACTGTTCTAATAACGTGTCTGTTCTACTGCATTGTAATATTATGGTTCTTTCTCTTTGCACTTTTTGGGTATTGTATCAGCCTACAATATCATTATCGCTACAAAGTACAAAGTATAAATAACAAAACTAAGCTAAAGCTGGATGTGGACAAGGGAAGTCGGTAGGAGATGTAATATAACTTTGCGGCGTATGCCATGTTACGGTTAGTAGAGAAGAATAAACGGTAAATAAACGCCTCTTTTCAAAACGCCCATTTTTATGAACCCACCTATTGCTTATTTGTAGTTTCAGTTTCGAGTAAATGTAGTTCAATATCTATTATTTTGTGCTACGTAGTCTCAACTCCGTATGCAAGCCTAAGATGCCAAAGAAGTGTAAAATGTTGGACTTTAGAAACTTTGTTAAATAATAGAATAGATCTCTTTTGCACTTGTTGATCTAATTAGTGTACCTTCAATGTTGTATTCCCCAGAGAAATGCAAGCTATTATCATTATAAAAAATTGAAAATGTGCATTTGCATTATCAACTATACAAATAGAATAATTAATGGGAATAACTTTGGAATGTAGTATATTGTAAGAAGTAGCATTAGTACTTGTACTTATGTATACATCAACTAATTTAGTACCTATAGGTAGTAATAAAAATTTACTTTTGTACAGAATATGTAATGAATTATTTGCAAAGTGCACCAGTGCACCACATGATGTGCTTTCTTTTCTTCAGTCTTTGCAATGTAAGACATACATTGCGTTTTTACATTCCAGCCACGTTCCATTCCATCGTTAAAATCGTTACCACATGTTCCTAGCTGCAAAATGACTTTCAAGTTAAAATACATTTCTGCTTAATTAAAGTGGGAATTTCCGACCCCAAAAAACTTGAGTGCCTATTAGCTGCAAACATGAAATAATGGAGTAAAAATTATTTCAACACTAAATATTACTACTTATAATTTTATATATTATGCTGCATGTGGTTAATTGTATAATTATTCATCCCTGTGCTAGACATTTATAAGTCTGCACCTGTGTTGAGTGTGTAAATGAAAACCTCCGCAGTACTTGTATTACATGAAAATCCTTTACCAACAATTCACAATAGCACTCCAAGTGATAACAATGGTGATAATCATATCATGCTGTCAATTATGTATTTTATGTTTGTACTTATATGCTTCCAATTAAACCTTGCATAATCTACTCCACCTCCATACATAAACCCCTACTACATATAAAACATTATCAAGGCAGTAAATAATGACCTGAAATTTTGGCTATACATATGTTAATGATTAATATTTTACCATCAATTTTATCCCCTTTTTATTTAATGTCGATAACTTTACGTATAGGTAGGGACATATTATATACACTTCCATATCATATCATGCAGTGCTAAATAAAGTTAAATAAGGGTTAAGCTCTCAATCTCCTGTCCCTGGCCCGTAGAAACTGTAACAGAGTGATGAACCAAAGCCCTGCCCTGACTGATTTGATTATGTACAAGACCCGGCCAAATCATTTTTGTACGTCAATGATATCAGCAACATAAAGAGTAAAAATTGTAATGTAATGCAGATTTATATTATTCCTAGTAGCAGTAGCCCTAAAAAGTAGGACATGAAGCCAAATAAGTTTGTAATGCCGAAACGGTTTGTATAATGAAAGCAAAATTAATTCGTACATATAGACAGACAGGTATATCAGTAACACAATCTCGTGGCGACAAGGGACGCGAAGTAAGTCTCTCGTCTGGCGTCAGTCGCCTGTTTAAAGCAGGTTAACATAATAATCATCAGGGGATAGTTCCAATAACACAATCTCTCAGATTAACAGCATCCTTACTACGAGAGTCATCAACGTAGTCATACATTTGATAGCCTAAATGCAATTTCAATACTTACATGTTTCATTTTGCATTACCAACTAACAACTCTACTAATCTGTGTTTTGAATCAATTACGCTTTTGCGAAAAAATGACATTAATCTTTGATGGTTCCATTTAAAAATGGAAGCCATCAAAGCTTATTCATCTGATTGAATGTTGAATCTCCTTCTGAGTTGCTACCGCTGATGACTCAGTGTTATTTTACCTGGAAATTTGATGTGGTTGGTGAATTTAAGCATCCTGCTCGCTAAAAGGCTCCTATAACTAATAATGTATAATTATTTAATTAAATACTAAATGTAAATGTACTGGTTGAATTTCTGTGTAACAAACACAGTAAGAAATGCTGTACATGCACAAATAGAGAATAAATCTAATTGAACATAGTGTATAACCCAATAGTACCTATACATATGTCGTGTGCAAACAATTAATAAAGTACACTGACTAGCAGATTACAAAAAGGAATAAACATGTTGGAAGGCAATTAAAAGTGAGCATTTGTGAAGAGCAATTGGTGCTATACATGAATTATGAGACGAGGTTTTTGAATTAAAAAGTGGACAAAATGGAGAAGAAGGTAAGCAGGTAAAGGTATGGAGAGATGACTTGACATTGACATATTATTGGTGTGATATCATGGATCTCTCATGCCCATGACTTTTGTTTCCTCTTCTTTTTATCGTTGTGTGTGTTATAATATGTGTGCTCTTTTACAATATGAATGCATTTGTAACTACTATTTAGAATTCTGGTTGAATGCATGAGTATTTAAAGTAATAAGTAGTAAAGGGAGTAAATGCAGATGATATGATGCATGATGGTGGCACGGCTCGGGTGTATGTAAAGAACTTCTAGTGTATTTTATATATATGCATTATATTCAAAGTCAACTTGCACTGTCTCTACGTCTGCAGTCTGCAGCACAGGATGCGATAGCATGACAAAGGGGTAGAGATCTACTTGCTTTGATAGTCAGGTCGGGTTTTAAAAAGTCACGATTTCCTCATCATCATCAACAACTGTGAGTGAGTGAGTGAAATTCCCCTGCACAAAACATTATAGCATTTGCTGCAATACGTTTTTTCCCAGTCAGTGTGTTTTTTACGAACATGTAAGCTCCGGCTCATCAAATCAATCCAAAATAATGAAACACAACTGCAATACAATGCGATTCATCTCATGCTTGTAATTCAAATGTATATAACAGTTCTTATAACTATATCCAGTAATTCATGTGGTAATACAACCCATTAATCCCTAAGAATTTCCACTTGTTTAGTCTTCCTGTAGAAATATAGTTCATATAAAACCAGACAAGAACATTACCCACACACACACAGATAAGTAAAAGAGATTGAATACTTACTACTACAAAAACCTAATGTAATGTAAGGGAGCAGGCTCCAATTTTATTCCATATCTTCTATAAGGTAGGTATGTACTTATGTACTGTATACATTTATATATTAAAATATTGTTGAACATGACTATTGAAGATAACTAAAAGCATGATGCTTTAATGCAAGGACATAGGGACGACGGATGAGCACCCAGTTACAAAATGAAATGGTAAACATAACTTATCCCTTTATAAGAACTAAATGTAGGTACGAGAGCAGGTAGAAAAATGCCATTTACGGCAACACACGGCAAAGGCACACGGCAGCAGGTATTGTGTCGTATCTCGTTTGGTCGACGAGATTCGTACGTGAGTGCACGCTGACATGACGTAGTAAATACATACGATTAGAGGATGAATAACCAAACGTTTTGTATGTATTAGAATATACTACACTGGAGTTTTGGTATAAATAAGCAAGTAGCGCATCGAAGGGTAAGGTTAATGCTAAATATTTGTTTGCCTCGAGATCTTTTGTGGTGTTTGGTTTGATGTGTATCAGGCACGAATCGAAAACATCTTTTGACAGATATAATCCTTTGGGTGAGATTCGGTACACAATGTTTACCCAAATCAAGCCTTTCAATTTTAAAACTACAACTATGCTCCTTCCTTCCTACAGCTATGTATATATGTACGAATCAAGATGTGTTGCAGTAAATTGTAAATCAGTGCAAAGTGCACGATCATGCGTCACCATCACGCTGCGGACCGCTTACAATGTTATCTTGTACAACTTTAGTTCTGCCCCCTTGTCCCGACTGTCATCCTTTTGTGTTTACACATAAACCTTTAAGATTTGATTGATAGAAGCTCCAGTTTAAAGTTGGGGAGTCTAACAGAGAAATATTGCGCTTCTAAACATGTTTTTCACGCACTTTTAGCTCAGATACAAACATCACATTACACTATCGTTTAACGAGAAACTCTATAATACAGGTTGGTGTTTTGGGCGAATATTACACTATAGTACATACCAAAAACTTATATCAAGCAAAGCTACGGAGACCTCACGAGTTTGATTAAAAGCGAAAATCACTATCCAAATGAGTTTA